>WOGR01000004.1:0-55640 GCA_015342045.1 Leptinotarsa lineolata | reverse complement strand
TGAACAGGAAGATGAAACTGTCAGGCATGTCTTATGTGAATGTCCGGAGTTATCGTCAATAAGAGAGTGTGTGTTCGGCGAGTCTTGGCCTACACCTTCCGATATTAAGGAGATGTATCCTAGTGACTTGTCTATCTTCCTGGAAAGGACAGCATGGACGATGACCTAGGAGAACTGCTCCTTGGGAGGATGTACAATGGGTCACATGTGGCCTAAGTGCTGTGAGCCTACACTCGCCCTCTCTACAGATACAGATACAGATTCGATGATTCTCCATAACAATTTTCTTCACTTTCTCAACATTTTCATCGGTTTGTGATGTGCTGGGGCATCCAGGGCGACCATCGTCATTCACATATTCTCGACCCTCTGTGAAAAGCTTGTACCACTTATAAATATTTTTCTGACACAGAGTACAATCACCGTATGCCACTGTCAATATTTCAAGAGTTTCGATCATATAAATCTATTTTTAATACAAAATTTGATGGAAATTCTTTGATCAATTTTTTTAGATAGTACAAAATCGCCGAACACGCAAAACAACTGAAACTATGGACATATGTTCCAGAAAAGTGTACCAACATAAAAAGAAAATCGTTAATCGAATGAAGGTAGCCCGCGAAATTTGAAGATTCACCCTATTTTTGAACAGACCTCGTAGTATATGAAAGAGATACAATTTTACTTACATGAAACACTGTCATTCTCAATGGCGGACTTCGATGTTTCGAAATAAGAGACTTGTTTTACTGGCTCTTCAGCACCAATCTGGATAACATTACAACACGATGAAGTCCTCTATTCATTCATAACATTACGACTATACGACTTTCTATCACGGATGAATTAAATCTACGCATGTCACGATGACAGTGCACAATGACATTCATATGCTTATTTGATTCAGTTCCCAACATTCTTCGTTCAAATTGAAGGGTATATTTTTAGGAGAGATCAAGTTTTGTCTCTCTACTTCTCCATCTTCACACAAAAAATGAGAAAATCTTCCGAAGGAAGGAAGAAATATATCAAGTACAAAATACAATATAATGATTAAACAATTTTCACAATTTTTTTCAATTTATAGACTCGTTTCGCGAACACCGTAGCTTCCTCGGTAAAAATGTTTGTTAAAATTGTTCAATTATTTTCATGGATAGTGTTATTAATTTTCATCAAGTAACGGGACAGTACAAATTATGAACTGAACTCATATGCATCATCTGCACATATTTGTAGAGTGGAGAGTAGTAGATACAGTTCATACTTCTATAAGAAATTGTGGAAAATGTAGAATTTATATAGAACAGGTAGGGCGAGATGTTGAAAAATTTTTGTAGTTGAATATACAATTTATGATACAAATTATGAATCATCAGAAAAAAAATTTAATTGGTGCTCCGATACTTATATATTAATTTCAGTTGGCCCTCCCCTCCCTCTAAATAGCTCTTGGACGTCTTATGTTTGAAACAATTGAAGATGGCCCAGACTTGTTTGCCGTCCTCAAACATTTTGATAGTTTGGAATTTCTTCTTACTTCGGGATTCAACATTATTTATGGCACAATGGTATCTGAGTACTACAAATATTTTGACGGTATTATTATTTGACAGCGATAAAACAACACATTATTAAAATATTCTTGACAAAACGAACCCCACTGAAAACGAAAATTATTTGATTTTAGACATCATTTTGAGCATAACTAATAAACTACTCGGAATCAACTCTCACAAATCTATATTTTTCAGAAGGAATCCATATGTGGAAAGCAATAACCTACCTTTGTTTTGAAAAATATTTGGAACTTTGATGATCTCTCATTTACTTATTGTAACTGCATTTCGAGTTGATGATCTACCAATACTGAGCAAACCAATTGAATAGATAAAAAATATCCATTTCGATAGAGGACTTTAATCAACATTAAGACTTTTCTGTAATTTCCACGAAATTTTAAAATGATTTGGCAACTCCATTTACTGAATTGAGCAATAGAAAATTATAAATTCGAGAGATCCCTTAGTTACGTATTCTAAATATAAATTCCTGCTCCTATTTCTTGACACACTGCACTGTCAAGACCTTATGAGTACAACTTTCAATTTAGTTTCAATGGTTCAATGGTTCAATAAATCTGTATATTAGAAATAAAAAATTGTGACAATAATCAGTATTACAATTAATGAATTACCTGTATAATGACAACACTTAACTCTTCCTAAGTTGTTATGTTTGAGAACTTCCTTGTTTGACGTCCTTTCGAAAGTCATTTTTGTCCGCCGTGAAGTCGAAAGATTCTCTGTTTTCGAAATCGGAATAACTGTGTGAGTCAATTTCGGTAGCGTGTTGTCATATACTTCTGACTACAATATGGCTACAAGAGCATCTTACTACTTGAAATCCATGCGACATTTTTCTCCACTTCGTTAATTAATAAATTTACTTGTATTCACAAATGAGGCTTCTTTCTACTGATTATTCGAATTTTTCGAGAGTCAACTGTCATAAACTTCTGACGTCACATTTGTTGCAGATAGAAATATCATTATATCAAATTTTGTTTGAATTCGAATTAATGAATCTATTCTAATGAAATTAGAGTCACGAATATGTCTATTTTTGTTTTTCATATATTTATATTTGAGTTATATTTCAAAGTATATATGTGAAGTTTCAAATCATTGGAATTTAATTATCTCATTTGAGCGCAAATCAAAGTATCTCGTTTTGGCGCACACACATGTGGGTTTCAGATTCATTTAAATAAAAAAATGAAAAACATGAAATTTTCAACTTCATTACATAACCGAGTTTATTTTTTCACAGTTGAAAAATTATGTTCGATTGAACAATTCAAAAATAAAATGTTTTTTATTAATTAAACGGTTTTATTGTTTGTTTGTTTGGGTCAGATTTAGTAATTGAAGTCTGACCCTCTTCTTGTTGACAGATTGATTTGAAATTTGGTACACACATTTAGTTTTGAGGATACTACAATTTTATAAATTGTGTATCATTGTAAATTCAAGATGACCACAGCTACAAAATGGCGGATTACATATTGTTTCACAACTACCTCAATATGGGTACCTATCGATTGACAGGGCTTGACTAGTAGAGTAGTAGTACACTACAAAAAAGATGCAAAATCAAGATGGCCGCAGCTACAAAGTAAACTGAAAATAAAAAAAGTAAAAAAAATTGGAGTTATAACTTCTTATTGAAGGGTAAACCGCTTGGAAACGTAACGCATAACGGCGCCAATATGTCTGGTTTGCCTTTCTCGTCACTCTAACCGACAGCGCTAGCCGTATTTCGGATAAACGATTCTCTCGCCTCTCTGCGCATGACTCAGTGTTCAGTGTGCGATCGTCATATACTGCTCACAGTGAGCATATAACGTAAAAGTATTACCGCTTTTGAAAATGATTAAAGAAAAAATTGATGAAACAAGCAAAAGATGACACTCGGAACATTACAGAATCTCCACTGGAATAAATCAAGTCGCCCCGGAGCGCCAATTAATTTTTTTTCTTTTGATGATTCATAATTTGTATTAGAATTCAATTAAAAAATCTTATGATATATAAAAAAAAGTTTAATAATATGATATAATACGATTTATCAATAACAAGCATTCAACAAGTCTACGCCGCAGCGTCTATATTTTAAATTTCTATATATCTTTAGCGTCACGGCTTCGATCTATCTATACTAACATAAATGTGAAAGTTTGTGAGGATGGATGTATGTATGTTTGTGGCTTTCACTAACGAAAAAAATATGCTAACTGCACTAAGTAATGAATAGCTTCGAGAATCGAATTATGTTACCTACAAAGAGATTTCCTAAAACTAACAAAATAGTCAATGACGTATGCACTCACGCGTCTGCCCGCGTTCGGGTCGCTTTCTCGGCGATGGCGCTTCATTGTTTAGACCGCTTCTCTATCCCGCGCATCGTCCCCCGTCGTCTTACAGTAGACGTGACGCGTAATGGCTTACTGCGTTGCGTCAAGTTAATCTTATCGTGATAACTTTTAAACGATTCGTCCAAATTACTTAGTGTAAGAGACAAAATTTACCTATATTTAATGCTTAAAAAGACAATTGTATCAATTTTTATAAGAATTTGACAGATATTCTAAAATGCGCATTCTAAAAAAAGTATCCAATTTAATTGTATTTATGGCTCAGTATTTTTCATATAGTGGCTACCACATAAAAGTTAGATATATATGCTATCGTGGAGTTCTACTTAGAACTATTTAAGATAAATATTCTTTCGATACATTATCTTCATGTAACTCTAACGGTATAGGCAACGCATGCCAAGATAGCTCCCAGGGAGCAAGAATTTTTCCGACTTAATATTTATCGTTATATTATGACCAAATTACACAAAACCTTTGTAAATTGTAGCCTATATGTTATTTTGATGTACCTTTAAGCTGTATTTATGCAAAGTTTCATCTAAATCAATTCAGTCGTTTAGGCGTGAAAGAGTCTCAAACATATACATACATTTATCCATCCTCACAAACTTTTACATTCATAATATTAGTATAGATTTTGTCTATTGGGAAAAATAAAAATTTTGTAGGTATTTATCTTGACGTTTCGAATATCTAAATCTGGCTTGATATCAACAGATAGATGTAAATTTGTCAATCAACAGCTTTGACAAATTTCACATTTCTTTATGAAAATTTGAAATATAAAATATGTCAAAACTGTTAGGTTTGGGGCCACCCTTTATGATAGTAATCGAATTTCCGGATTTGGCTCCAATTCCGGAGCTATTATCCATGTTGACATGGTTAATGTCATCCATAACGTTCGAGAAGCTCCCTGACCTCTGGTGGGGTACAAGAAGGCTCTCGAACTGCCGACCCGGGATTGCTCTTCAACAGTTCTGCTGAACTCAGACCCAGGCAATCGAGTAAAAGTTATATAACGCCAATTACATTACCCCTGCCTCTGGCCATCAGGCCGTCAAGCAGCTCCTCTGTACTGCTATCGTACTCTCACGCTTAGTGGATTACCAAGGGTTGGTGGATGATATTGTGAACAGTTTCGCAAATAATAGGTTTAAACGTACTCACCAGAGGCTTGGAACGTGTTTGCACAGTACAACAGACACACACACACACTATCACTGAGAGGGTTTACACCTGGTGAATGGCTGATCATCCACCAGAAATAATCGTCTTTGGTAAAATCTTTGACATTTCGTAATTTCTCCTATATGAACCCCGAGATCTAGACATTTGACGATCGACATGAACAAGCTGATGTCCATTCACACTCGATTTGGGAAGGTACAATTTGCTGTAAATATTGGAATGACAGCTTAGAAGTTCGTTCATGCTTATCCGAATCTTCGCATTTTTGCCCCAAATTGCAAAATAACCATCATATTGAGTAGTCAAACATACACGGCACATTGTCATGCAAATAGTTTGTTATCTGCTCTCAGCTATCATTTTCTTTCAATAATAATATTTAATAATTGTAGTTTATTGAACAAAATCACAATTCTGCTCGACTGGCTATCAACCGAAGTCTTTCCACCCCTCCCTTTGTTTTCTTTCAATAATAAAAAATCACATCTCGAAAGTTGTTTTGTTTTTTTCGTGTATTGAAAATCCTCTGTAATTCTTTTATCCAAATAATCGGTATATTCTGATTATGAAGAAGCCGGATAGATTCATTATTTCGAGGCTAGGTTAGGTTAGGTTAGGTCAGTAGTGAGTGGGTCTATTCGACTCTCCACAGCCATCTACAAGGGTTTATTGTGGCCCACACCTATTCAAACTCTACCAAATAAACCCAGCTTCTTGACGAAGCCGATTAGTTTGTATGGTGGGTGATCTTTCAGGTCAGATGGCAAAAGTTATTTCGAGGCTAACTTAGATTCTGTACATATTTATTCACTCCATTTTACACGGACACCCAACCTAAATAATATTTCATGGTAGAATATGATTCTGCAAAATAGTTTTTCAGTATTTGAAGCATGCTGCATTTCAAAGATACAAAAAGTTCTGTTCAAAACCACATCTATATGGCAACTACCGCTAGCATATTTCAAGGTGATCTCTATGCCTAAAAAATAAATTGAGAGCATGGAAATCCTATGAAATTGAATTAAAACGAAATACGAACATAAATCATCAGTCGATAACTTGAACTGGTTTTTAGTGTTGTTGCAAAGTTGTCCTTATTATTTTTGCCAAATTGTCTACATTGCCCAATAAAAATAAACCAAAAAATTGACGAAGTGTGTTCATAACAAAAATAATGGAGCCAATTTGTGAAAAATCTATACCTTGAATGCGAAAGTTAGTCACTCAACACTCACTCTTTCAATTTATGTTTATCCGTACTGGTAAGTCCTAGGGAGCTAAAATTTGGTATATAGGTGCTTCTTAGGTCTTAGATGCGCACTAAGAAAGGATTTTCGAATATTCCAACTGGGACGCCCACCCGTGGGGGTAAAAGAGGCGCATTTACTCGTTTACATATGCAAATTAGCTTTTCCTCACTGTTTCTCCGTACCGTTATATTTTCGAAGGCTGCAATTTTGTATACCTATAGGTTCGTTTTATGTTGTAGATGGGGCGCCAACGGTGGGGGAAAAGCCGCGTCCATAAAACAAAATTATCTTTTCGTCACTATTTTTCCATGCCCTTAAATTTCCGGTGGGTGAATTTATATTTAGTATCAGCATTGCACCCGTGCGGAGCCGGGGCCTTAATAGACTGATAAATCTATATTTGGATGCAGAATCCGTAATTTCAATCGATTGTTCAAGTATCTCCTTCGATTCTGGAGATAATTCGAACTTCGTGTGAAAAAAAATTGTTATTGATTTTTTTGTCAGCATGCGGCGTCATCTCTGTAACAGTAATATACTACTCAGTGGTTACTTACATTTTGATTTTTTTTGACTCAAAAGTGGAATACTGATTTTTCTTAAAATGGACAGAGAAACGTGTTGTTGTATACTACAATGGCTTTTTCATTATATCTTATAGATCCTGAAAGGTAATACTTGTTGATAAAGGATACCCATAGAACATTCCACGTAAGTTTTTGAAAGCTCTTTGAAGAATTTTTTTGCTCCTTTCAAGAAAGTCAACCCCTTTGAACTTTGTTAGATCGAGAATGGAAAATATATTTCCAAGAAAATTGGCCTCCATCTGTACGTTCAGAATTCAGAACTGCAATCGGTGTTTCAATATATCTTATTGTACTCGAGTTATTTTGAATTTTGTGTTTTTAATCGGAATTGGTGGATTCTCCTTATAAGAATACGTCTGAGAACTTCCACAACGTATTTGAGAGAAATTTTTTTTACCAACAAAAAGCTGTATTCGCGAAAATAACCCAAATATATAAAACTTTCAGGCCTCACTTGGTATAAAACAATCAAGTAGAAGATAATAAACTAATGCGGTACAAAGGACATTTCAACTATAGAAATTCACTACTTCCATCAAGCATACGAAGTGACATTTTCATTATGAAAAAATTCTCCCAAAAGTATTTTAACAATTAACATATAATAATGAACTCATAGATAATATAAGTAGGTATATATATATATAATATAATACATATGGTTGAACCACAGAACTCATAAAATTATATCGTACATAAGTTTATCAGTTCTGTGGGTTGAACCAATGACTTTACTGTTTTAAATAATGTGTCATTTGAAATTATTGATGTAGATTATCTTGCTTTGCCGATGTATTTGAAATACCAATTCGTAATTCGTTTCTTTGCCAGACTTCCAAGAGTTTGAAAATTATTTATTTATCAGAGGACCTGTCAAAATTGAAAGAGACATATCATCGACTCTGCGTAGACACGCAAAATTTTAACAGTCTAACATTAGTTCTCTCTCCTTGAAAAATTATATTGGTATTGAGACCGTAATATTTTGCTCTAAGAGGCGCGGATTGCTACCGTAGATATTAGCAGTGGTGGTTACTTGGTTGCTTACTTTTCATTTTTATTTCGGAACATGTTATAATAAATACATAAATCGGTATTCGGTCGCCTATTGCAGGTTGCATATGTTGCACGTGAAGTCATCTGTGTGGAATTTCAATCAAGCGATGCAAATTAATAACACTGCCTCTTGAAGAAAAGATATCGAAAAGTAAATGCAATTAGTGGACTTTCATGAGTAACTTATGAGCATAACCCTTTGTCTTTACATTTAAATAATGAAATTTCCAAATGAAAGGTTGTGAATTGTCATGAAATAGTGTGCTATGTAATGTCTTCATTTTTTTCTATTAACCTCAAAGTTTATTTGATGGTGACGGATATATAACTAATTTTGATTTCGAATATTTCTTCAGACAAAATTGTTTCAAAACCATAAGATATTTCTATACACAACGATGGCGAGTGTTTCATATCAAATTGCAAATTTACTTGAAAAGGTAAATTGATTCATACATTAGTAGGATATCATTTTACATGATTTTTTTTACAGATGACTTCTTCAGATAAAGATTTCAGATTCATGGCAACTAATGATCTGATGAGTGAATTGCAGAAAGATAGTATAAAACTTGATGATGATTCTGAGAGAAAAGTAGTCAGGATGCTCTTGAAACTCCTTGAAGATAAAAATGGTGAAGTTCAGAACCTGGCAGTAAAATGGTAAACATTGTATGAAATATAATCAACTCTTCATTCTATTGTGCTATTCATTTTCAGTTTGGGTCCTCTTGTAAACAAAGTCAAAGAATATCAAGTTGAAACAATTGTTGAATCGCTTTGTACAAACATGGTTTCAGAGAAAGAACAGTTGCGGGATATTTCTAGTATCGGACTAAAAACTGTCATTGCAGAGCTTCCACAAGCTCCAGGAGGTTTATCTGGCAATATTTGTAAACGAATTACAGGGCGATTAATAACAGCAGTGGAAAGGGTTTGTAAAAATTTGTTTTTCTAATTCTACCAATTCAAGTATTATTAAGAATTACTAGCACCAGTTTATTAAAATAGTTTATAGCTGTAATATAGAGATTCGTGGAAATTATAAAGGTATTTAACTCACTGAGATAGAAAATCAAAAGTAAATAAATTAAATAATATAAAAAGTGTGAGAATTTTGGGTATTCGCTTGGTAACCTTTTTCAAATGTTTTGCCCATTACTGTGACAGGCATTTTCAGCAGTGGTTGGTATTGAGGCATTTTGTCCTTCTCATTGGTAGACTCATAATGACCTTATTAACGAGTCTACAGATGAGGTCACAACACAGCTGCCAACGACCGCTGAAGATGCCTTTCGCAATTATAGGTAAAATGTTAGGGAGGGAATCTCCCCATTGTATCAAACCTAGTCCAAATAACCAAAGCTCCCATTTGATTTCTGGCCATGAAAGGTTAAAACTTCATAAAAAGTTGTTAACATTCTTCACACTCTAAAATATTGCTGAGGAAAAAAATTTCATCAAACTTTTCGCTCAATTACTTGATAATAGTTCATAAAGTGCCATTCTTCATCCGTCATAGATGGCTTTTTTCGGGAAAAAAATTATTCTTTCTAAATAATGAAATATTTTGATACTATCAAGTTTTTAGTTATTCCAAGTCCCTCATGGGCATATTGCTTTTTTCCACCAATTTTTTTCATGAAGTTCATTCTGACAACCCTGATCCTTATACTATTTCATCTAGGTCCCTTTTTTTGAATTTTGATTTTTTTTTATCATAAATTGCTTGAATTCTGTAATCTGGTGCCATACATTGGCATAAGCATGATGAAGTGCAATGTGCAGCCGTGATCTCCATACAGCTCTACTTTGTTTACTAAACGATGGTCAGTGTCTGGCACACTCATTAGCCTTTTTCATTTTCTGTAATTTCTGAGTGTCCTGGTATAGAGTTGATCTGTTACTATTCCTTTATATTAACTTTCAGTTCCTAATTGTTCCACTGATACACGTGCATGTGATTTTGTAATATTATTTCAAATAGTGAATAAGCTGAAATAAAAATATCTATTCAATATTCCAGCAAGAAGATGTGTCCGTGCAGTTAGAGGCTTTAGATATCATAACAGATTTATTACTGAGATTTGGACCTGTTATACAAGCTTTTCATGTCTCAATATTAGCAGCTTTGCTGCCTCAGTTATGTTCCCAACGACAAGCTGTAAGAAAGCGAACTATAAGTGCTTGCAGTAATTTAGTATTGTCTTGTAACAACTCTCTCTATACAAAACTGATTGATCACTTATATAATGGCCTTTGTTCCGATAAAAACAACTCTCAGATAAGGACTTATGTACAGTGTGTGGCTGCGGTTTGGTAAGTAACTAATTCAATGTATAAAGTAATACTAATTATTTTATTCTTCAGTCGACAATCAGGACATAAATTTGGAGAACATATTGAAAAATTTGTTCCATTAATATTACAATGTAGCGAGGTCGATGATGATGAACTACGGGAATTTTGTTTACAAGCTTTTGAAAGTTTTATCAATCGTTGTCCCAAGGAAATCACTAAAAATATCCCTTCGGTAAGTTGAATTAGCACCGGCGCTTCAAATAATAATGAAAATATTATTTAAGATCACCGATCTATGCCTTAAATACATGGTTTATGATCCTAACTACAACTATGATGAGGATGAAACTGGTACGGGACAAAATGATCCATATGATGATGATGAAGATGATGAGGAAAACGATGAGTATAGTGATGATGATGATATGAGTTGGAAAGTAAGAAGATCTGCTGCCAAATGTCTTGAAGCCATTATATCGACAAGACATGAGTTACTTCCAGAATTTCATAAAGTTTTGTCACCTGCTCTGATCGCAAGATTCAAAGGTGAGCAATTTTGCAATTTTCTCGAAGTAAAATGTTTTTCAAGGTGTAACGTATATTTATGTAGAACATTAAGAGTTTCAACAGAAAATCAATTCTAAATCTTTAGAGAACCCTTTGAAAAAGATGAAAAATTAATCAACTAATGAACTATCCCCAGATAATCCAATTTTTCAACCAGTCATGAAATTTGGAGTGGAAAATTTTAATACTGTAAATATATGATGGAATTGTCCGATACTTGATGAAAATCCATAACTAACATATCCAAAAAACATTTTGTTGTGAGATTTTCTCTAAACAGTTTTACAAAATCTCGCAATAAAGTGTTTTTGAATACGTTAATACTGTAAATCCTTATTTTGGATTAGAACTGGAATAATAACTAAATTTTCAGAATCTCTTGTGACATTTTCTAAAATTATTTGACCGAAAATCTATTTTCTCATTTTAAAGGTGATGGAGGTGTCGAACACTTGTTGAATTTTGTCACAGGCTGGCTCTTTTCTTTCCGAGAAACCTGAGAAAAGAAATGAGCTACAAAACATGGGAGACTGTTCAACAACATTTTTCTCCATGCTAATACATAATAAGAAAGGAGAGTATTGTGACTTTCATCATACTGTCTCCTTCGTTACTCTTATAAATATAACGGCTCCAAAATTCAGCATGTGGCCTTTCCACATCAATATCCATTATTTTCCTATATCCCCTATTCTAACTTTTATCGTACTGATATGTTTCTGTTCAGTTAAACGATTGCCGATGCAACTTGGCTCTTTTCCTATTCGATTGTACACTTCAATACTTGCTTTTTTCTGTCATCTAATTTTTTCTCTATGGACTCTTTCACAAATATAAATACCTCCTACTTTCCTAGCATATTTTCATCTACTGTACCATTTCCATTACCATTAAAGATTGTTTGATGTATCGCTAACTGATTTGAAATTCTAGAACGAGAAGAAAATGTCAAGTCGGACATTTTCCATGCTTATATCGCTTTACTCAGGCAAACTAGAGCTACGGTGAATGTAAACATGGACCCCAACGCCATGGTAATGGATGATGAGGAAGAAACCCCAATGTCTCTGCTTCAGCAACAAATCGATCTTCTGATCAAAGGTGTACAAGGTCAAATGCGAGAAAAGAGTATGAAAACTAGACAAGACTGCTTCCAGTTACTAAAAGAAGTATGCTCGGTCTTACCAGGAGCTCTTGGGACCCACATCGGCGACCTAATACCAGGAATACTGTATTCTCTGGGCGAGAAGAATGCCAGCAGCAATATGAAGATCGATGCATTATCTTTCATTTATTGCTTGTTGACTAGCCATCAGCCACAAGTTTTCCACCCCCACATCAGCGTTTTGTTACCCCCCGTAATCAGCGCAGTGGGGGATAACTTTTACAAAATCACAGCTGAGGCATTGAACGTTCTTCAGGAGCTTGTTAAAGTAATTAGACCTTTAAACGTGAACTCTGGATTCGAATTCACTCCTTTTATCAAATCGATTTACACTTGCACCCTTCTGAGATTGAGAACGTCTGACATTGATCAGGAAGTTAAAGAAAAGGCCATCTCTACAATGGGACAGGTTATCTGTAACCTAGGCGATCATCTTAAAAGCGAGCTACCTTTTTGCTTACCACTATTTTTGGATAGACTGAAGAATGAGATTACTAGACTCACCACTGTCAAAGCTCTCACAAAAATCGCTGGATCACCCCTAGGTAAGTTTCTCTTAGTGAAAGGATCATCACAGAGCTTTAATTCTATTTTATTGCAGGTATTGCTTTACCAATTCTTCCTGAAGCAGTGCCCACTCTGGCATTGTTTCTCAGGAAAAACCAACGAGCTTTGAAGTTGAGCACGCTGCAGTTGTTGGATTGTTTAATCAAAAACTACCATTCAGATATGGACGAAACATTCATCTATCCTATTTTAATAGAAATACCACCCCTACTTGATGAATCGGATCTTCACATTGCCCAGTGGACTCTTATTATTCTCAAATCTATTGCTACCTATCATCCTGTCGCTTTACGGGACATAAATAACCTTATAATGCCACATGTTCTTGTACTAGTCAGATCTCCACTGTTACAAGGTAGGTTCTTCTGAAAAAGTGCACAGTTAATATTAAAATGTCATCCACCCATTACGACTCCCTCAAAGTGACATTTATTCCCCAAAATTTTCAAATGGAGTGCCAGGTTCTACTACAATACCTCGTATAACTTTGTAGAATCAAATGTGCCAATATGATTTCAATTATTATGTCAGATACACTGGACAAAATAATAATAATAATATATATAATGCATATTTTGCCTAGAATCAAGACCATGCCCAGATTTTTGTTTTGGGGAGGGGTCTCAATAAAAAAGACCTGCTAATTCAAATTTAATTATTTACCATTACATTGGCACGGAAAATCCCTCCACTGAATTTCGAAACTATATAATATCATCAGTTGGGATGATGACATCTCTGTGAATTGTCATTAGGGCCAACCCGGTTAGCCACTCTTGCCCACAAGAAATCCGTAAGTAAGTTTTTGGGCGCCTAAATGTGAAAAATAACCTTTCCGTGTATTGCACTGCACAGAGATACAGGCCTTAACTCGTCGCGCAAAAAAAGACGAATGACGCCCCAACGCGAAGACTGATAGGTAATAGGCAGCAGCGACAGGGCCGGCACTACGTGGTGAAAATACTGAAAAGATTAAGAAGAGTCCGGACTCCCTCTGGGCACGACCTTGCTTAGAATAATGTTATGGTAACGGTGTCAATACAAAATTCTAAACGAGCATTTTTGTTGGATTTCAGGCACAGCTTTACAGTCAATGTTGGATTTCTTCAAATCTTTAGTCAAATGCAATCTACCAGGGCTGAATTATGATGCTCTCTTACGAATGCTCCTTATACCAATATCTCAACTCAACACCAAACATTCGTCTACGTTGCACAAGCAAGCCTTCTATTCTCTGGCAAAATGTGTGGCTGCAATAACTGTCACTTGCCATTCTCATGCTTTGCCGGTTGTGCCACAGTTCATTAATGAAATAGAGACTGCATCGAATGAGTCCCAACAGATGTTCGCACTTCTAGTTGTGGGAGAAATAGGAAGAGAAATGTGAGTTCAACATTGTAATTAATCAACAGTAAACAAAATTATTCTCATTTCAGAGATTTGAATACAATATCAAATTTGAAGCAGGTGATACTGAATTCATTTTCGGCTGTGTCAGAGGAAGTTAAATCTGCTGCAAGTTATGCCTTAGGTAGTATTTGTATTGGCAATCTTCAGCAATATTTACCTTTCATTCTGAAAGAAAGTGAGGATCAACCTAAACGGCAATACCTTCTTCTACATTCTTTGAAAGAAGTAAGTAGTGCAAAATTTGTGCAGTATTTTCTTGAAATATTCTTTAGTGGGAAGTATTTTGCAGAACGGTGTATTTATATATATATATATTTTTCAGGTTATAACATGCTTATCACAAACCCCGGAAGGTATTCAGCAACTTCTTCCATTCGTACCAGAGATATGGCAGCAATTGTACCGACATTGTGAATGCACTGAAGAAGGTACTAGAAATGTAGTGGCAGAATGTTTGGGTAAACTCACTCTAATAGACCCAAGTAATTTATTACCCAAACTGAAGAGATCTTTAAATTCACCTTCTCCTCTTATGAGAACTACGGTCGTGACTGCTGTCAAGTTCACTATATCGGATCAAGTGAGTCATGAGATGAACATCCTCAATATATCTTATTATGAATAAAAATAATGTTTTCAGCCTGCTGTAATTGATCTACTGTTAAGGCAATGCATTGGGGAATTCTTGAATACTCTGCAAGATCCTGATTTGAATGTGAGAAGGGTGGCATTAGTAGCATTTAATTCTGCAGCACATAATAAACCATCTTTAATCAGAGACTTATTGGGAACTACCCTGCCACAACTTTATGGGGAAACGATAGTAAAGGTATGCTGATCCTTTCTGAGTGAAAGCGACTAGATAATATTTGTTATGTGTTGACTTGTCGCAACGCTATGCTACCAATTATCGTTATTGAAACTATTCAAGTCTGAACCGCTTACGTCCTACTGAGAAACTGGGCTGCTTATAGTTTCTAAACTGTTTTTTGATATGTAAAATTGTACAAATAGAAATTAATTCATTCTTACAATAATGTGGCGTTTTATCAATCAAAATTAACATTGGCGTAACGTCACACAATAAAAGGAACAAATAATATTCTCAAACAATGTTAATACATGAGAAAAATTCTAAGGATCCAAAATGGACCATTGCAAAACTGCATATTCAATTGTCTGTACATGATATTTATTGCAGAGAGATTTAATTAGAGAAGTTGAGATGGGACCTTTCAAACACACGGTGGATGATGGGTTGGATATCAGAAAGGCAGCATACGAATGCATGTATACTTTATTGGATTCCTGTTTGGACAAAGTCGATATATTCGAATTCATCAATCATGTGGAGACTGGCTTGAAAGATCATTATGATATCAAAATGCTTACCTACCTTATGGTGGCCAGACTGTCACAGATTTGCCCTGGAGCAATGTTTCAAAGTAAGTAATAATAATACTCCACTTCTCATTCCAAATTTCTACATGTATAGGAATGATCTAAATAAAAATAAGTTCAGGTGTGTATATCTATTTATTGAGGAAATACTAGTACACGCAGGATAACAAAATCCTAATTACATGACTTCCTTACCTAAAACTAAATCAAACTATTGCCTAAACCTGATTTTTTATTTATTTTGAGGCTTGAGTGATAAAAAATTAGACAGTGAAGACAGAATACTTACGGTATAATTAGGATAATTCATTCTATTATGGAGTCTTATAATATGAACTCGCTGATGGGAGAATATCATAAAATCTTCAGTTTTTTTTTTTCTAGTGTTAGATAAACTGGTCGAACCTTTAAGAGCAACTTTAACTATGAAAGTGAAAGCGAACTCTGTTAAACAAGAATATGAGAAACAAGATGAGCTTAAGAGATCTGCCATGAGAGCAGTTGTGGCTCTCATGGGTATACCAGATGCAGGTACGAAATAATTCCAGGAAACAGTTCACTATTTATAACTAGTCATTCAACTACATCATTAATATGGTACTAATACTGTTTTACTTTCCAGATAAGAATCCCCACCTCAACGAGTTCGTTAATCAGATTAAAAATTCTGCGGATTTAGCTCCCATTTTTGAATCTGTTCAGAAAGATTCATCCAGTTCGCATACTGATTGTCTTCTGATGGATCTGTGTTGAGCTTTTCCAATTGAATTCGAAGATTATGAATTAATTTACTTCAACATTGATTAAACTGAATGTAATGAATTGAATAAGATAAATATTGAATTGTATTTGAACATTTTGTATTGAATAATTTAAATATTGAATTGAGTGTGATGACAAATTAATTAATTTGAATATAGTATTGATTTTGATTGTTATAAAATGTTTAAAGATTGAGATGAATTCAAAAATTTTCAATTGATTTAAACATGAATTGAACAATTGAATTTATAGTGTAGAAACAGTTATCATTTTTTCCAATTAATTTAAAGTTTTACTCAATAAACCCATCATTTAATAAGTGGCATTTGATTTTTAAATTTACATATTCTCGATAGGCTAATTAACGCTGCCACCTATATAAATTCCCCAGTATAGATACGTGTACTTACAGTTGATTTCTTTAACGGATGCACCTCCTCGGAAATGACGGGATCCCCCGTATCGATAGGCATATCCTAGGTTAATTTGCCTCCAGCTAGTATATATTGGCAATCAACTTCAGAGGGTATGCCCTCTGTTGGTAGCGTTACCACTAATAGCAATCTTATGAGTATTAGTAACCCCTTTTCTTACTAGCAGTAATGAGTAACTTAGCGATGTCATTCTGGAGATGTCGATATAAGATTGAAATGGAATATTTGTTTGAAAGTAGTTGAAAATGTTTCATGGTGAATATTATTAGTTCGGATTCCCATTGTCTAATATGATTCTACTAATAACTACCACTTAGTAATGGCTACATCCATTAATTTCTTTTTACTCTGTAGTCATTTTCTATCTTGTTCATTTTATTCGTTGTATTTTCATTTCAGGTTTTATTGCATCATATAATTGATATTTTAGCTATTTATTCTAATTTTATTTATTCTTTAATAGATTTCGAATCATGGTAGAATCATATTAGACAATGAAAGTCCGAATTAATGATATTCATTGAAATGGAACTTGAAATTCATTTCATAGAAGATGAGCACATCTTAAATTATATGTGGTACAATAGTAGTTTAAAAAACATTAGTGTAAAGAAAATTTAACATGCTACAATATGTCCACCTTTTTCCATAATATTTCTTTGCATCTCCACTTGATTGTTCAAATTACCAGTGACTGAATTTTATGCAGGCATTATGCTATCATTTGCCGCATTTTACACAACCCATACAACTTTGAGTAGTTTTCAGACAGGCGTCAAGCTTCTCCGCCATTAGTTGCAAATCCTGTTCTTCACATGTCTGAGGCTGAGAAACATCGAATGTATGAAATAAACCGAAAGATTTCAACGAAAACATATAAAAAAACTGAGTGTGAAAGGTATACTCCTACCTTTGTATATATAGTCTATATACAAAGCTCCTACTAAAATATATAATCATGTGATATCTTTGTATATAGACTATAATACAAAGGTGATATAGTTAACTCCTCAAATTAAAACACATCCTACTGAAAAATAAATGGTTTAATGACATTTCTATGTATAATGGTAAAGATGGATGAACTTTTGATCATATGTATAAAATTTGTTCACAGGGCTGGAAACAACATTTCACATGACCAGATTTGAACAATTGTCATCCCAAAACGTCTTGTGAATGGAAATGTTTCCAAACCATGGGTGTACAAGGAAAACATTTGAAAAATATCTTAAGAAATTGTTCAAACAATAAAATGGAAACTATCCATTGTGACATGTATCAATTTAAAGTTAGTACTGAATTATCAAAACTCCCAAGTAACTGACATTTTACTGCCATTTTAATAAAAAAAACATGATTTTAGATGTCGAGAAAGATTTCTGAAAAATTGTATTGTCTGCGTATATATATTTGTGAGGATTGTAACTTAAAATATCACTTAAACTTCTCGCTATTAGGGGAGTAGTTGTTTAAGTGATAGGCGTCAGTCCATGAACCTACTGTGTGGGTGAGTTGATTTTGGCCTGAACGAATTGCTCATTTAGATAATCAAATTCCCAAATGTTTCAGATATAAACTGTAACAGAACATCTAGAACAACTTTCTGAATTTTTACACCAAAAGGAATTTAAAAACTGCACAATGCAATTAATGAGTGTTTGAAGGTGAGTGTTCATATGAGTGTTCATATGAATTTCAATTGCATAAAATTCTTAAATCTAGAATTTGAAGTGGACATATTTTTTGTTAATTTGTCACAAAAAGTAATTTCCATTGTATTTCATATCCGTAGGGGGAAGTAGTTGTTTCAAATAAGCTCTTCCTCTTGTTTGTAAATACTTATCTTCGAATTTCTTTGAATTTCCTTATGTTTATACACTGATGAATATAAAATAAGAAAGGTTTTTAATCAAATTATCAAAATATGTTAAATTATCTTGAGTTTTGATCTCTGTACCTGGTGAAAATAATTTAAAATTCTGAAGACAACTGAAAATATTTACCCTATATACCCATGTATTTAACAATGTTTAGATAAGGTTTATGCGAGTCTATAGACTATTGAGCAAGATACTTGTTCCACTGGGTCATGCATTCATTTGCAGGACAATTTTGTACTTTTCAATATCTTGCTTCATTATAACAAAATGGAAATATCTCTTGACTTCTACACTGGTATTTTTTTGTAAACTCTAAGAAACACTAAATTCAACAAGTATAAAATATCTGTATTAGCAAATGGTACTAAGGATTTGATGAATCTAGATTTTCAAATCCTGATAATGAGCAAAACTTCACCTAACATCACTGGGTATTGACATTTTTCAATAAACAAAGTGATACAAATATTTAAATATACAGCGTATTCCTTTCCTTCAAATTTGAGTTCGTGAGGTATTAAAGGCAAGACTACAAATTGTTTGTATTATTGACTGGAACTGAGCATCTCATGTTGAATAAACAAATTTTTTTAATGAGGAGAAAAACTGAATAGTATTAGTTTCTTAACTAATGTATGCATTTCGTCCTTCATGTAAGTAAATAAGATTGCAAGTAACAATTTCACACTGGATAAAGTTTCATAAACATGATATTCTCATTTTAACTTTCACAATACAAACAAAATTTCCATTCAAATGCAGTCATTATCAGCTCCAAAAGTTTTTCAAATTTGGCTTTCAGCTTTTGCAAAAAACAACATACATTGAAATGATTACAAAAATATTTATATAACAAATGGATTTCTGTAAGTTGAATGTTCCCAAAGTTAACTTACAAATATTTCAAAAGAAAAAAGTTGTGAGTCCATATAATGCGACTATGAATTGAAGGCACCAAAAGTAGGGGCCTAATTTGAAAATCTTAGCGTTTTTGGCAATAATTTGACATTTTATTGAACGAGAGATTGTCAAACACACGGTTGTCTGAGTGGGAGTCAATTACATACAATTTTTTACATACTATCAGTAAGTATCATGAAACATGTAGGATATTTTTTAGATCATCGGGTAAGGAAGTAACAATATCGTTCAAACGTTGATTGAGTTGATCCTTCGTCGGTTGGCTTACAGGGATATCGTGTTCATTACACTTGCTTATTTTATTCTTGATTGTCAAAACCATGTCTATTATTTCCACTTCGCGACGACCCTGGGCCCAGTCTTTCAAGTTCTACAAAAAAGTTAAAATGCTTCATTTTTTTTAATAATATCATCAATGGTATATCATGAAAGGTATATCTTAGAAAGTGAAAATGTTGATCAGAGGCTGATGTGTTGTTAGAGATTCATTTTGAAAAAAAAACAATTTTGGAGTATTTAAATTACACCTCATCTGGAGCAATATCAGTTCAATATTAATAATTAGTAAACTTATTTTATCTAGGTATTTCAAAACAAATATTTCATTCATAATGTTTTCAGTTTGCCAGTGTTGGATAATTGTTGATTTTTTCTAATTAGACTGAACACATTTAATTTCGAAATTAGCAGTACATGTTTGATTAACTTATTTGCATTGAAACAAATAATTATCAAATATCTATTTAAATATATGTATGAAAATTAAAAAGACCCTCCTCTAAAAATCACTGTTTCTCAAAATTCAGCAACGAAATCATAATATTCATGTATTGAATAAAAACTGCAATATTTAGGGAATTATCAAAGTTGCAATATTTAGGCAAGTATCGAAGTTGTGAAAAAATAGCTTTTACCTTTCTTGTTCATAATGAAATTCTTTGTAAACAAAGACCTGATAATTTTTTAAGCATTGTTTTATAAAATATAGTGATCAAACTTCAATACATACAATAAACTAATCACTACATGTACATGAAAGATATTTGAGTAAAATTATTATTAGGGGCATTTATTGACACAATAAATCACAAAACAATGTATTTATCTGTCTGTCTATCTGTATTTCAGTAAGTATATCATTTAATAATTGAAATATCTTCAAAACAAAGATAAACACCTTTTTTCTTCATAATAAAATTCTACTTTCAAACTATTAATACAGAAAACTATGTCAAACTGTAATTATTGAAATTAGATTCTTTGTTTACAAGATAAGTAAGTAAAAGTGAGTATTTTTCTAAAAGTACTCCTTTGAAATGTTCCTAAATTATTTTAAACTTACAGCTTTAGCTAAGGCTTCGAGTTGAAGGGCTTCCAGTTTCATTGTTAGTTCGGTGTACCTATTATTGAACCAAGCTTTGAAATTGGGGCTTTTGAAAAACTTTCTGTATAAACCTTCCCAATCTCCTTTAATTCCGGTATTATTCAAAGTCAACTGAGGCCCTGCTGTTTCTAAAGTTGCACAAAAATGATCTGGATTGAACGGCTGAGGTTTCGGAGCAGCCTAAAAATCAAGTGGAAATTACTGATCAATATATGGTTAGTAGATAGAAAAAAATTAACCTTAAAGGGTGATATGCTTCTTTGGAATGGCATCAAACTAGCTAAATATCTTTCAAGAGGAAACATGAAACTATGTGTTAGCTCTGATAGGTGTCTTCGGATTAGAGCTGACTGCACTTCAAACGGCCGTTTCGAGCTCACTCCGACCATCAGCTTTTTGATGATGTGTTTGCTTTTTTGTACAAAAGGCTTGTGTGATGTGAAAATTCCAGGGCTGTTATCGATCATCTTTGCCGGAGAAGTCATTTTCAGTTTTTGTTTTTGAAACTGACCTGAAATCAAAATATTTTGACTTTTAAAAATTTCATCATTCATGAAATACCTGAATCATCACTTAAACGAAGTGTGTGTGGCCAGTGACGGAGCGTTTTCCCAAAAAAAGGGTTTGTAACCCCCAAAATTACTGGGGGCGGTCCTTGATCTTTGGTAGTGAACTGCTTAAACTCACTATCATGAATAGTGAAATATGGTCGGTAGTCACCACAATACTGCAACGGAAATATCAATCTGGAACACAACAATTACGTCTACGTATCCTAGGAAATAAATCTTCAACAATCACCTGGTTAGTGCCAGAACCATTGATGAACAATAAGTAGGAGAAGAGGCCATAACTACAATGGGTTCAGAGATAATAACCAGTTCCCATAGTAAGTGAATATGTGACAAAACAGGCTGAAGTATTTCAAATAAATTTAAATCTTCTACATGTGTTTGTATTTGGTTGTCGCTGTTTTCGCTGAGCAATGCCAATGTAGCATTCACTGAACAGTTACTAGATGGTGGAATATATGTCTGGAAGTGGAATTCCCTTATAAACATTTGAAATAGAGAAGACATTGACAAAATACCTGAAAAACTGATCCTAGTAATGGCAGATTGAGTGCAATGCCTGGTTTTGGGGGTGGCCATCTTTCAATGCTGTGGCACACTGCCTCAAGACAAACTTCACCATTCTCAAAATATTCGGGAGCAATGAAACTACATATTTTACTAAATAAGTTATTGAATGGAAAAAAGGACAGTATGACAACACTCTGAAACAATTCAAGTTTAGAAAACTCGTGTAAATGTGGGCTAGATCCATGTTGTATTGAGTATTCTTGACAGTTTATTTTTTAATATATTTTCAGTGTTCAACAAGACTGAACCAAGTTTTAAAAATTAGAAAAGAAAACTGCTGTGGCAATCGACATGAATCTAGTCCTATGAAAACTGAAAGATTGACCCACCTTCTGAAAATAACCCCTGGGTAAAGTGATGTCTTTGACCTGCCTGAAGTATACGTATCCCCAATAGAAAGCACCATCGATTTGAAGGGAGGTGGCACATTTGACATTGTAGTTGTGATGTTCAGGACGGAGATTTTTCTTTCCTTGGCCAGTTTGCAGTCTTATAATGAAATTTGTATCTCCCATACATCCTGAATTGGAATCGGGAAATGCCAAGTAGCATATGTTTGAGATTTCTTGTTTAGTCAATGAAACACATCTGGGAAAAACACTCTGAAAGAATGTCAACAATTAAATGATATCATTTAACAAACTTTGACAGTCCTGTTTCTTACCTCTAGGGCTTGCCCAAGTTCTAAGTCGAATGTTATCACGCAAATACAGTAAATCCAATTGTGGAATCCTTCCCAAATAATTTTATCATCCTCATCTGTCATAGTTAAAAACTCTCTGCCATTTTTGATAGCACGTGCCTAGTATAACGTTAACGTGACGGTTAAATCAGAATTTACGTTTCGTGAACAGGTGTACAAAAGAAGTATCTCTCGTTATTATTAATTGTTCATTGATTCTTGTGATGACCAATGAAACTTTCTACATTTTTGTACTACTCAGAAACCCCTACCCATAAGGCATTCTACTGAAAATATCCAAGGGTTATATCCTGAGTGCATCTCAGTTAGTTGAAATATGAGCAAATCCATAATTTTCGAAATTTTATTGCTGAGCAAATGACTTGAGTGCATGAAAATTTGACAAAATTTCGAGACTTTAGGTTGAGAAATTTTATTTCAAATTAATATACACGAAAGCATTTCCTCAGAAGTAAAAATATGGAGTTGCAAGCGTTTTGATCGATTGAGCTCATGATGTACCAAAGATATATGTTGGAATTATTTTGGAAAAAAATGATGATAATGTAAACTCAAAAAAAATCTTTTCAAAATTTGAATTTTGAGATTTATGTGACGTATATGTACCAATATATTTCCATTTTGGTAAATACCGTTCTACTACTCTCCGTCATGTTATATGAAGACCATTTATTATTATTTATTACTGTATAATTTATCACGATTTCTTATGCACTCTTTGATTTCTGAACATTTTACGAACGCTGAACCCTCATTTATTTCATCTTAGAACTTTTGATAGTTTACGCAGACGATTTATTTGAAAAAGTTGAAATAAGATATTTCATATAATAATATTGGTAGTCAATATAAATAAAAGATGACATGTATTACACATATGTCCTGTGATTCCATGATTTATCCGTTTCGCAATAAAGTTCAAATATTTCGAGTTCTTTATTGCATTTGTGACAGCCAATTTATTTTAAAAAATTGTACGAAAAGTGCCAAACTTGAAGGCTTTCATTTGGCGGAATATTTCAAAGTTCATTTGAAGAGTACCTTCAGAATTGAAAAACAGAAAACATTCTTTACTATCGACAGTGTTACGTTATTGTTTTTTAGCCACATTCGCTTGATTTCACCACAGAATAGTTAACATATTCTGAGTTCTTAAATTCACCGATGAGCCACCGATTGATCCGATGGAATTCATCTATTGGCCTATTCGCAAATTTTCTATTGAAGTCAAGAACGCGCCCAATCTGAATGCTACTAACATTTTGGCGCCATCTGAAGAGAATGTGAAATAGGTAAAAGGTATATTGTGGATGCAGTAGCGTTCTCGATTTTATTTTATAGTGTTCTAGGGTTCAATTTGTGGACTGTGGAGTCCACAGCTTCAAATTCAAAAATTTGAATTCAAAACTGAATCAATAATTTACTTTCTGTGTATTATTCCTAAAGCTGAATCTGGATGATACATTATAATCTAAAAATATCAACATATTTGAAGATATGATATAATCTTGATATGATAAAGGAGATAAAACTATATTATTCTGAATGTAATTGATTAGAATAAAATGAAATGAAAACATAAACGGAATAAATAAACAATTTTATTTCTCTATTTGTAATAGGAAAGGATAATAATACTGATACATTTTACATGCTTTCAACTTTTAGTTGCACAATACTAAGTTACATATATAAATTTTAACTAGACACTAGTAAACATATTAACAAATCAACAAATATAAACGTATTTGTGAACGAAATATCAAAGATGCAGTCAATTTGATACTCTCAAACAGAGATTTATAACAAAACTGTCACAGTTTACTTTACATACTCTACTGTAAAAAAGGACTTAGGAACTTAAAAATTATTCAGTCCTAACAAAAAAGTGATAGGATCCGTTATATACAAAATTATATATACATAAATATAACAATCAATGTATATAAGCTTTCCAAGTAATTTTGTAGTGAAGAAACATTTGATATTTTAGCGTATTAGGGAGACTTCTATAATTTCTAAGAGATGAAATATTTTTCCATTTGGGAAACAGATATTAGTCTGGAAATGATGGTCAAATTGCCAATGGTGAGTGGTTTCACTAACGTCTCCACGAAGGCAGCTTCAGCCACCTGTGTGACGTCCTGGTCCAGGATATAGAACGAAATGGTCTTGTGAGCGATTTTGATGAAAATCGAAATGAAGAAAAGTCATGCAGACTGCAGACAAGTGATCTGACCGAAACTATAAAGTGTGGATGGCCTCTGTTCAAGATTGTACATTTGTATTTTATTCACAATAAAGTGTACCCATTCACGTAATTAACTACACTATAGAATGAGGCCAATGAGCCAAACACAAGTGTATGTTGTCTGCAATTTTTGAGTGTTTTCTTCATAAATTTTCCTTATTTTGATTTGAATAAAAATCACTAGCAAGACTATCTCGTATCATATACACATAGCAAAATACAGGTGAACCATCATATCAAGCGTGCTTCTGTGTGAAAAAATTCGACTCCCACTGCAAATTGCTAGGGCAAAAAGGTAATGGATAGTTTTGTGGTCTTCCGTACCTAAAATTCCAATGACTTGAAGAAATATAAGATATGACTATACATATATCCCACAAGAGTATACATAGAAGCCACGTCTGACAGATCAAACTTGCTGTAGAAAAACCCAGCCTTCGTCCTGAAAATACAACACAGTTGTTTTGGCGAATCGTTGAGAAATAATTGAATAGTTGACGGACAATAATTTAAAAAAATTACAATTATTTTCAGAATCAGCTATCCAAGAGTGAATTCTTTCAGGTAGTTTAATTCTTGGTAAACATTTTTGAATTTGCAGCAAATTAAATAATTGCTTGCCTTCCCACGACAAAAAATTTTTCCGGTGAAAAATGAAATTATAGTTGAACTCTAACAACATTAAGTAACAACTTAGAGAAAAAATATCCTGTAAACTTTCAAAATTGGCATTCAAGTGTGCTCCCGGTATTTGCCAATCACATGTAGGTAATTTACCATTATTCAGTTTTTGAGAAAGGATTTGGAAGACGAAAGATCATTTTATCATTTTAGGAAAAGTCCCTCAACTATTTGGCAGAATCTTAAAGACATGAAGATCGTATGAAGGCACTTAAAAATTTATTTTTTTACCCAAAATTATACCGTCGAACCGTATGAAAAAGTATTAAAAGATGAATAAATGAAAGAAAAAGATTAAAACTCTTCTTTCCTTCTTTATCGATAATTATTTTCTTGATTCATTCTTTATATTTACCTTTGTATCAAGTGTAAGGTAACAATTTCTATCCCTTTCTTTCAAAAAAATGTGCATTTATTAGCATTATTATCGTGCCGTCAGAACACACACGCGCTTGATCATTTGTCGTACAAACAATAGTTATAATTATTGTACACTTCATATCGAACTGCATTAAATTGAATTGACTAATTTTTCTGAAAGAACAGAGTAGGAGCCTTGAGTCAGAAAACAAATGTTTTGCGACCATTAGGTGTACTCCCTTATGTAGTGCTTTCCAGAACTAAACAATTTTGGAAACCAATATTATTCTCAACATATTCGGGATGCTCTCCAATAGTCTTGACACCTCTATGATACAGCACCTTCTTCAGGTAGAAATTTAATAAATAAAATCTAAACCATCTTTATTACACTCGGAATAATGTTAATTAACTATTCCCCACATCGCTAAGGAGTGTCTCGGTCAGCCGACTCAGATCTTCCTGGGGGCGGATGATTCCTTTTTGGAGGAGGCTGCAACGGAAATAACCGATGTTCCGTAGGCCAGTAAACCTGTCTTTCGGCGTCTTCAGCTGGTGCAGCTGAAGCTATCGAAGGAACGTACTGCTCCGGCATCCAGTCGAAGGAAAAGGCGCTGGTTTGCGTACTGGGAGTCGCAGTCGGAGTAGGGGGAGTACTCCCTATGTAGGGACTGAGTTCCTGGTGACACAAGTCGGGAACCTTCTGCAAGGTGTCCGACCAAGGCGGACTGGGGTTCCACTGGTCCATCAGCTCGCTGGGATCGACCTGAGATGAAAGACACCTTATTTCAAATTGTACAAAGTTAATAAAAACAAAGAGTTACATGATATCAGGATAACGCTCTCCAAAAAATGAATAAAATGATATATACTATAATTTTATTAATCTGAACGACATTTGATTAGAATATGTGATCATGAATCCATCACTCCACATCCGAGACAATTCTATTTTAGGCACAGGGTCATAGTGTCTATTTTTTTGGGATATTTTTTATTGATTATATTCAGGAAGGATAAACAACTTACGTCCTGTAATATGCGAACTTATTGCGAATGTCAAAATCAATGAATCCAAATTGCTTTCTCATGCATCCTATACGCCAGATTCAACACCATCGGATTACTTTTTGTTTATAAATTTAACTAGATGGTAAAGATTGGTTGTTGATGCAGAATTGATTAATTCATTGAGAAATTAAAAAATGTGATTGATTATTAATGAGTCATATTAAGTAGTCATATATTTCCATTATTATAAAGAATATGATTTATGATTTGATTTATAGCCAGTCTTCAAGTATGCCCACTGACTATATGTAAAGAGTTTTCTTTCCTTATTACGAGGAATTGGGCGAATTTTGGATATGCGGTTGGAACCTCGTTCACTAGGTGGGGCAGTGGCAAACATGCTGTTTGTTGTTTGCTTCAGCTTAGTTTCAGGAATGATATACTACTGCAAGGAATTCGAATTTTAATTATCGGAATTCATCGACTTTAGGTTCATGATAGACACTACCTTGCCCAGACGAGAGGCCAAATAGCCCGAAACCGGTCTGCAAGTGTGCCCGTTCAATAATTGAAAATCGATTCCGTTTAGTTGTATCGCCAACAGCATATGCAGGAAATACTTCAGTGAAGATTCCTGCACTGACACCTGTTGGATATAATCCAACACCCTTCGTGGTATTAGCAGGGGAGTAGTTGTTTTCTGATAGGTGTCAGTCCATTAACCTACAGTGTAGGGACTTTGAGACTGACCTGAACAAATTGTTCTTTTATATAATTTAAGTCAATCTATTTTGAAAGTTATTTTTTGCCATACTAGCATGGACGACGACGACATAATTTTCCAAAAATAATATTTTTTTTGCTGAACATTTTCTCCAAGATCTCTTTAAAGTTTGTTTCCGCTGTGAGATCCGTAGTATAAGTATTCTCCAAAGGTCGGAGTCTGAGTTAATTACAAATTCAATAAGGCCGTAAACACAATAATTGTATCAAATATCGGAGTGGATGTTCCAATTAACAAAATAAATTTGTTACAGAAGATCAGAAACATGCAGTTTTGAATCGACGGCCAACTCATTTATTTGACTGAGCCACTAATGGAGTGTAACGAGTGTTCTATCTTTCTGATGCCAAAGCTGATCGTTATATTCATTATACATTCCAAAATCCTGCGTCTTGTTTTTCAATTAATACTCCAATTCGTTACATTTTTGGTATTGCTCATCAAGGAAGACGATATAAAAATAATCAATGGGATACGAATTCGGTAATCTTGGGATCTACTTGATAGATGCTTTGCTTATTTAGATGACAATTTGAATACAGTTGGGGGTTTTTAAGTCCGGTAATCTTGGGGACCACTTTATAGCTTATATGAGTGTTTTAGTTCAGTGAATATTTCTACTCACCTTAAGTAGCGTCCTTGGCCTTTCTGACATGTGCGATATTACCAACAGGCCGCTGCTACCTCCATCAGCATCGGACACATCATGGTCAGCTACTTCTAATTCGAGGTTTTGTAATTCTTTGGGCTTGCGCTTGCTGTACGAATAATCTACTGGCTCGGAATCAGCTCGCCGGTGGTGGTGGTGGTGAGGGTTGTGGTGCGTGTGCGTGGTCGCGCTATGGTGACTTAGATGGGGTTGTAGGGCGGCAGGCATCGTCGACAGATGCGCGTACCCGCTCACGTCGTGGGAGGCAGCAAACTCTGGGGCTTGCGACCGCTCCGGGTAGTAGAGGAGTCGCGATGAAGGACCGACGTCGTAAGTGAGACCGTATTGGAGCTTGTTCTGGACGGAATAGTAGTGGTAGAGCCAGCTATTCGTTCTCATGACAGCCGCTTCGGCATCGCTGAGGACTTGGTTAGTACACACGATTACGGGTTGTTGACTGCTTTCCGAGCTCTCTTTCACTTGCAAGACGCAGTGCATCCACATCCACTCGCCTGTACGCCGTTGAATCTGCGCCAGCAGGATGCATGATCTTTCTTGCTCTGATTGGGTTACTGCAATTGATACGTACGATGGAAATAGCGGTTAAAGTCAACAACCGCATCACAGAGCAGATAAGAGTATCATAGGGTTACTGTTATTGACAGACCTAACTAAGAAGCAATTTTTAAACGCAGATTGGTATTTCTGAGATTTCAGATTTGTTATTCATGAATTGAGTATTATTTCAGTTACTTTATCGGAAGATATGTCAAATAATGATTCGAATCTGAGATTGAAATTGAAAATGGGGCCAGCGTGTGATTTTAAAGTTGTGAAATATTTTCATTAATCACTACATTGAAACTACTCATGAGCTAACTGTTGGTAATAAAAAAAGTAATTAGATGTGATAAAATCTCCTCTTACAAAGACACCATCTGAGGAATTGGTTCATTATGATCAATATTTCAACATCAAACAACATTATTAAAAAGTGTTCTCGGAAGAGTATGCATATTTGTCTAAACGAAACAATAAAAAAATATTGATTGATGTACAGTTTTTGAAATAAATGTTTATTGAGATTTCAATGGAAACCCAACACTTGCGTCCCATCATTAGAAGAATATAGTTCTACCAAAAATTGTGCAGGACACAACTTCCACCCAGTTATCTATGAAATAATCTCCGCGGTCCACTTTTGTAATGAAGACCACCCGGTATAGTGGCCCTCATAGTGGGGCAGATGCGAGAACAATCTATAAAATTTTTGCAATACTTACTCAGGCGATGTTTGGTCTGGGCCTCACGCGTGCATTCCCAGTGCAGCAGCCGATACCAGGACACCCCCTGCAGATCGGAGCGCGGAAAGCCCAGGTAGAATTCACCGCTGCAACACAAGTGTAACAGTTGTCGTGATTTACGGCATTGGATGTCACCGGCTCTCCCGCGACCCGGTGACCTGAACCGCCTCGGCATCACGACCAGACGTTGATTTATCGCACGAGCGAACAAAGCCCCATAGCGTGTACCTCATAGTTGACATACCAGTGCCGTACTGAGAGCGAGACCGAGCGTTTTTTGCGATCACCGTGTATGTGAAGGCGACGCAGTAGGCCAAGCCGTTCTTTGGTCGAGTTCCCCCCACTTGAGGCCTCTGTTCATGAATAGGGGCTATGGTACCCATTCTAAAGTTATATTCTATCTTCTATGGCATATCATATCAGCTTCTTTCATTACTTTATCCCTGAGCTAAAGACCTCATGGATCTAAAGGGGCAGAAGAGAATGGGAGATGGGTCGTGATTGCATGAACAGGAAAAGTCGAGAGGAAGGAATTAGATTTACAATCTATATTTTCAAGTTCTCAACAACTTGGTAGTTGAGTAAAAGAGAGACTTCGAGGAAAAGTTTTGAAAATAGTTGTCTTAGTACCCAACATCATGAAAACAAATTGTATCTCATTGATGAGCAGTTCGTTACATCTCCTGTGGTTATATTATCAACGTGTGAACTTAAGACAAGAATAAGAAATCAACAAAATTGTAGTTCTCCAAATGTATGGCTGCTCTGTAGCACTGATGAGCATAGGTTAACAGACTAAATAGGCAAAGAAATGTCATAATAAGAAGGAGGCATTACATTTTCTGTGATTCAGTTTCAATTTACAGGTACTCTCTAACAATATCCAGCAGTCGTGCCAGTCAGAAGCAGGGATGCTGACACACATGATTTGATAATGGATGAATTGCATCAAATCATTTCGTTATTGTCTCTGATTCGAGAAACTCGACAAAGGATGGTATCACTATATCTCTGAAGGTTGAATTTGAAATGGTCCTGAACGAGTAGCCCTGAAAAAATGTCAGAGATCTTGACCTACCTACTTTGGTTCCGTATCATTTTTTGAGTGAATTAAGTCTGACTTATTATACATTCTCATTGAACATTGGAATCAGAGTGTACTTGTCCACCAAGTGTAACAAACTCGAAAAAGGGGCCCACTTTTTTGCGTTTCTTACTACTTCTGTTTCTTTTTTCATCAAACAAAAGACAATCAAAAATAGGGGACCTACTACACTACGTTTTTCATGTTTTTAAATCGGTTCTTCATCAATAAATTGAACATACCTTATCGAAGAGATAGATAACAAATAGAGAGTCGCTTATTTCAAGTTCCCCTTATTCTCCATATCTAGATCTGTATCAATGAGATCGTATCGGAAGTAATAATATGGAATGAGAATTCCACATTACGTTTACACTTAGATCCTTCTTATCTTTGCAGAAGCAAGAATAAAGACTCTGATACGAATTTTGTCAAAACTTAAAGAGGAACGGATAAAAATGAACATATTATCAAATCCAGAACAAGCACTTCTCCCAATCACCAGAAATGCAATACTTTTGTCGACGCGCGTTTCACCGATCAAGTTGACGTCTTCAGAAAACTGTTTTCTTCATCCCCTGAAGACATTAACTTAGTTGGTTAGTTGGTGAAACGCGCGTCGAGAAAAGTATTGCTTTTTTGGTGATTGGGAAAAGTGCTTGTTCTGAATTGATTCTACACCAAGGTTCCAATTTTACCTTTTATGTATACCATTTTTAAGGACAAAACACAAGCACTACAGGAAAATTCTTAAGGCGCTCTAAGAGCGGTGCATGTGCAGGAAATCGATCGTTTTAGGTATTTATTGAAATTATAGTTTTCATTTCAACCGATTCAGTTGTAGAAATTATCAATATAGGTGGTAAAGTGACGCGTTACTCACAATTATGTAATGACATACATAGCATTAAATTTCATTTTATTGCTAAACTGTCATATTGTCTTTTGGTACGGCACTGGAGATTTCACAATTGCTATTAGGAGATATGGAGCTTTGATCGCCAGATACGGTCTCGTTCGAAGATAAGAACTTACTTGTTATCGATGTGGATAAACTTCATATCCATCGAGTGTATGGATGTGAAGACGTTGGTGGCACCTTGGACTACACACTCCCTCGTTTCGGGCATGGCTACAGGGGTGCACGATGCCAAGAATACTGGTTCATTACGACTACAAAGGGGGAGGAACGAGAGGTACCTCCCTTGTACTAATACAACCTGAAAATTAGGGAATCATTAGAGTAGTGCGACAAGCATTATATTCAAAAAATCAACCCCTATTTGATTTTTCAACGGATCGTTTCAGAAGATTGCTTTCAGTTCTACACTTTCATGTATATTTTTCTAATCTACTCGATGTTCGAGGCATCATAAATCGTAGGTCATAAGCTATTCAGATTTTTTTCAGAGCCGTCTAAACTCTAAAGTGTCCATGTCCATTCTACCAAGTTTCCGGAAAATTCTGCAGCCATATAGGTTTATTGCATTTTTCAACCTAATCTTGTTGCCGTATAGTTTTTACTGTCCTTGTTGGATATTTGTCATATTCTCCTGAATATAATTTAGGTTTCCCATAAATTGATAGCTATAACTTTCTTGTCCATAAATATGTCACATCACATCACAGATTTGATATCGAGAAAAAAGTTTTCAGGAAATATTTTTTGAAAAAATCTGAAAAATTAGCAAAGCTCAATCAATAGAGCATCTGCTAAAGTATAATACAATGAAGAACACCTTGAAAAGTTTAGCCTGAAAAGTAAATGCGTAAAATAAATCACTGAAGAGTTCAATTAGTCAGTAACTTGTCATATTTGTACACAAGTAAAATACATTATTAAAAAAATGTCTCCGGCGATTGAGGATCCCACCGACTGTGAAGTGCGTGCTGTTATGCATTTTTTCAACGCTAAAAGTTTGAAAGCAGCCGATATTCATTACCAAATCAGTAAACTTCATGCTAAAACATTATGAGTCATCAAAAGGTTCGTGAATGGGTTAGGGCCTTTATAGATTTACAGCACAAACATGCACGATCAGCAAAGAAATGGGCGACCTTCTCTCTTTTGGCAGGCTTCTAAATAGTTCTGATCTAGCGCCAAGTAACTATCATTTGTTTCTGCATTTGAAGGCGCATTTGGCTGGACAGCGCCACAACGATAACGACGAATTCAAAACGACCGTGCTGCACCTAACTAACCTGACCTAACCAGGCAGCAACCTTCTGTGGGGATGGCATACAAAAGCTTGTTATACAATATAATAAGTGTCTCAATAATACTGGAAATTATAAAAAAATAGAGTAAAGTAACGGCTTTTATATGAAGAAGCCCTGAAGACGCTTCCCATTAGAAGCGAAGCGAAAGCTTTATATAAGAAAAGAAACAGAAACCTCCCATCACACAAAAAATAGTATGCGAATACTTTGCGCACGTTACACATATATAACAGTAGTTCATTTAGTTCATATCTCACGCCACCAGCCAAATCAGATAATGCAAGTTCAAGTTGTGGTCGTTCTAGTTCCGAAGACGTTTTGCCGTGCATATACGCGCGGAATGTAGAAATAGACCACCCAGTACCTGATCAAAGCTTGCTGCAACGAAACCATAAAAGATGGCGAAAATGGGTCAGTAGAAACATTTAAAACGGTGTAGATAATCGATTGAATAGGGACGTTCGAGTAACTCCGTATGTCTTGTCATGTAAAAGAGCATCACGATCTATATATCATTACACACGTAATATGTAAAGTAAGTGGAGGCGCAACCGTGGATAGCAGTAATACTGTATGTTATGACGCCTACTTACCGGAGACTAACCAGCAACCACAGGGATAGAGAATGCAAATCAGCGTGGCGACAAGGTTATGGAAATAACTCTCATTGGAATACCAAAGCGACAACAGTTCCTTTCTTCGGTGATAACTTATTTCAGCGAAATTTCTATTCGAATTCCAACATCTGTTGCCTGATGATTTTTGAAAATACACACAACCAAACTTATGTGGAATCACCAGATATTCACAGGATGAATACAGGGTGTTACTTCAGGAGATTATTTTTGGGTACGTTTTGAGAAAAAAAATTCCAACGACATGATGATATTCTTGGTTTCCGACTTCAGTCCGCTTGACCTGAGGAAAGTTAGAGTCAAGTTCTTGGATAAGCCAAGGTCTTTGATAATCTTAAAGAAAACCTTTATCGCTATGAAGCTGAGGGAGTGGATTGATCTCTGATCCATCTCGGTGACAGAGTTTTGGTCATCTCCTTCATTGACAAAAATTAGGCTAAGTTCATCGACCGCTCTGGTAGTTGTCTTAAAGAGAAATGCTCTGACCTCTGATTTTTCATAGTTACGAATAATACATCCGTACTCCTGATGACTTTACAAGCTCCAGAAAACTATTCTGATATATAAAGTATACTGCCTCACAGTTTGTCGGGGAATGTATAATAATAATAAATAAGCTTTATTGTCAGAAGAATAAATCTTATCGACAAAGCGTGTGTGAATAAGAAAAAAATATATATACAAGCATATATTGAGTGTGTAAAAATAAAACCTATAAAATTATTTATACTTACATATACACACACGTATACATATGAAAATATTATAAAAACACATGGTTACTACAATTGAAAAAATGAACACGTGTCAAATGTGGTAGTAAGAGACAGAAATATAAAATTCAAGAGGAAAATTACACAAAACGTAAAAATAGTGTAATTTATTGCAGATGCTGAATGGAACTTATAATTTAGTTTAACACTAACATCTACTTACATAGGGTACGATATATTTCAGAATAAGTGTTAATGGAAATTATCATCATAAAATTCGTCCAAACTATAATAGGGTACATCAGAGAGTAAAACTTTGATTACTTTTCTAAATTCTGAGGGTCTTTCTATACATCTAACGGTATTTGGCAGGTGATTGAACATTTTTAGGCCATTGTAAATTACTGAGCTTTTGGTAAGTGTCGAGGTGGGTATAGGCAGTCTGAAATCGTTATTCTGACGAGTGGAATAGTTAGAGGAAACCAACCTATGTACAACTATGATAGTGATAGGTATCACTTCGAGTTGGTACAACTCCTCTTGAGTCCAGAGTAGGGTCAGAACGGCAAGCATTTTTGTGCAGCAACTTGGTTCTTTTCCGTCAGTTTCCATGACCGGATCTGTTGAAATTTGTGCTGATACTTGCCGCAGAGGGAGTCCTTTATGGTCATTATCTCTTGGGAGTAGAACTATCCCACTCCGAGGCAAGTATCTTTCTAGCTTTCAAAAAGTGTAATTTTTCTTCTCTTTGTTATTATTTCATTTTTTTTTTCAAAGTTTAGCTGGTCGGTTTAGCCCCAAGGAAACGCAAAGAGCCAAGAATGACAGCATTTTGCATTTGTCCGGCCAATATTTCTGCATAATCTTGAGATTCGAGAGTAGAGAGAGCATCATTTCACCAAGGACTCCACCAATCAGAATAACTATATCAACAGAGTGGTCTGGATAGGGTCTGTGAAGTTCGAAGAAGAATCTTATCATTTCATCAGTTTTTTCTCCTCTTTTCGGACGATATTTATCTCACCCGGAGCTGAAAACTCCACGACACATATCGTCTTGCTCTGATGGTTGTGAATTTCATTCACTGCGCGAATTTCATGAGTATAGGTTATCGAAATTATCAATTATAGGTTATCAAACCTATATTTGATAATTACCACGTGCTGTGTCGTGTTTTTCTCAATTTTTAAAAAATTATAAGGTTAAAAAAATTTTATGAAAGAGGAGAAGGAGTAACAATGAAAATTATTTCGCACGTTTACAACGTCAGTAATGTTTATGTGAACTTCTAAGCCCTATTGAATTTTTCATTATAACAAAGGTTGGAATTGGCCGATACTGGATGAAAATCCATAACTAATTTATTCAAAAAACACTTTATTGTGAGGTAGTGGTAGGTAGTAAAGACACGCCACAGAAGAAGCCATTGTATGGCGAAACACGTGTTGCGTTTTTGTAAAACTGTTTAGTGATAATCTCACAATAAAGTGTTTTTTGAATACGTTGGAATCGATTATTTTTAATGAAATAGAACGAGTATATATTTGGTAACTGTAAATTCTCAATATTATAATTGAAGGCGTCGTCCTTTGCTTTGAAGAGCATTACCAAATTAATAGAGCCATAGACACAAACTCAACGATATATAAATTATATGGTTTAGAACCGAGTACCACAATACATATCGATATGGATATAATCACATCTATACCACAGAAATCGTTGCTTAATAAGATTTCCAAACCCATAGCCTTGCATGTTACATAGTTTATGTGTATCGAAAGGATCCTAATAGCACGTTTCCGTTACATTCATTATATTTTATAATAATCATTTTCAGATCTTCAATCGGATTATATCTTCATTTATAATTGCCATGTAGTTATCAACGAGCTCAACAATGTCATCACGTACTCTGGGAGACAGTTTGAGTTTGAGAGAAGAACGTCAATTGTTTTGAACGTGCAGCTAATTTTGAGAATAACGGAATATCCCAAGTTGGTTCTGTAAACAGAGATTGGACAATCGGTGTGGTAATTGTGAAATTGTTGAGTGAATTAGTTGATAAATTTTATCTGCTTGTAATCATACACGCTTTCAATCTTTAATACTAGTTATCACTTGGAAAATAATGCCCGGTTTGACATTCCTAATTTAGATTCTTGTGTGTCAATTTGAATGGAATAAAAAGCGAAAGAATTATAGTGCTGGTTAAATTGAAAGGTCATGTCAAGAATTGTGTAGGATTGCGTATCCATTGTTAATTTATGTTATAATGAGGCTATTTATTCTTTGAATTAATATGAGAAGGAATACCTTTTGAGGAGGGTTTCTTATAAAACTTTTGTTCATTTGTAAAAAAATCTGAATAATAAAAACATATGTGCATATGAAAAGTTTTAACGACTGCGTATAATATTTGAAATTATAAAAACCAAAGTTTTTTTTTCTCGAGAGTGATCTAAGTTATGATTATATTCGTTTTATTATTACTTCATTAAAAAAAGTTGAAAGGAGGAGAGAATAAACCAGGAAAACACAAAAAATGAAAATAAATTAGCTTGTACGTAATTTGAGGTAGGTAACTACGTACTCACAATATGAACTTTATTCAAGACGAAAATCACCACATAGTAGCTTCTTCAGTTGAACTGGTGGTATTTTGAAATATTCCACAAGTCATTTGATATAATTATAGCTATATGTATAAAATGTATAAATTTTCTGTCTGTATACTTCAGGAGACTTGTATTGTATTGTATATTTTTTAAATCGCTTACCTGTTATATATGATTTTTTGTGTGTTTCTTGTACTGTTATATTGACATTTTAATATTTGTATTTTCTGTCATTGTATTTAGGGAAATGGATTTTGAACCCGCAAATAAATAAATATATATATTACTAATGAATTCATATGACCCATTATATCTACCTATCTATATATCTAACAATAAATTAAAGTTGAAAACAAATATGGTAGAACTGCTAATTAATCAATTAAAAGTGAACTTAAAAGTAATTTTGTGTAAATGAAGTGATTTATGATGTACATATTAACGAATAAACTGAATGTCATTCAAAACGTTTTCTGAAACTCATTTCAACAAGTTTGATCAAGCACAAGTTCTCATAAAAATCTTATCAATCCCTGTTGGATTTAAGTTTGCAGTATACTAGAAGGAATCTATATTAGCAACCAAAAATTTCAGTGCAGAATGCAAGGTGTGACAGAAAATAACTAATACTCGCCAATAATACAGTTCGTTCATTATGCTGAGAAAAATCACAACTTTTCTACTTAATTTTTCTCATGCCAGGTAAATTTGAAATTATTACGTAATAATTGATACCAAATAATTTTACAGCTCAAGACTATTTTCAAAAGTCATAAGGAGCGATCTACTCACTAATATCTTGTTGTTTCCTCCTCCATATGGGTATGTGTTTTTCAAATCGCTCGGTATTCAGGTACGTTTTTTCAATGAATGATTCATTTGTCCCTAACGAGCTTGTGCGCCACTGAGCTGTATGTAGATAAATGCCTTCAGTATCTGTGGTAACTATTCTGGGTGTGGGTGGAAACACTACTGCTGAACTAGGTAGGCCAGAGGGGTACGACGAGATGTAGTTGCTGCATAGTGAAAGGCACATCCGGATCGGTATACTTTAACCTATACGAAGCAATATACGGTGTGTCCCAACCTCTAGATAGATTGCCTGTCGATGATCAATCACAGTCCCTAGCTCGTTAGGAGTTCATGGGTGGGTATTTATAATTTTTAAGTTACGTGTAAATATTATTAACAACTTCCGATTTTCTCGTTATTATGGAAAGCCATGGAGTTCCACAAGTTTGAGTTCTCAGGTTTTTTTATTTTCAATAATCCATCTTCATACTAAAGACACAATTCCAAATATCGAAATCTTGCAATAAAATCATATCATTGAAAATTAGATCATTCAAATTGCAATCTTCTGACTTCAACTCGTTGAAACTTTCCATCAGATAGACAATCTACTTCTGTTTCAATATAATTACTTACCTTTTGGTCACCAAATCGCATTTGTCTCCTAACATTTCTAGAAACATTCATCCTACATAAAAACAGCCGAATTTCATCATTTGGATTATTGTTAGACCCCGTATTTACTGGCCGTCCCAATTCACATTGAATTGTCTGGTGATCTTGCTTATCTATTATATCATATACACTATCTCCATGGATTAAAAGGTCCTCCTAAAACAAAAGATTCATTCGTAGAAATTATTAACTTACGACAATACTGTTATAAATGATCTGATCATTCAAGAATATTGAACTCACAACTCCTCTATCTCAATCACCTACTCTTTTATTATAATTGACGTATCTGAGTGACACTTTATGTGAGATTTACTAACCAGTTCACAAAACCTCAACTAATGTTTCACTGAACAATAGCTTATTCAAGCGTGTTTCATACTGATTTACTAACATCCAAGATTATATATGGAGACAACACAAACACAAGCAAATTCAACAGAAATGAAAAGAGAATTAAAATAAAAAAGTATCGCTACCTGCATTAAACTGTATACGAATTAGGCCAAATAACTTACCCAATAGGAATGAAGCCACCACGGATGGAATAAAACCGGAAACCCAAACCCCGAATAAAGAAGTATGTGGTGCTGTGAGAACAACTAGACCACTTCGTCGGTTGCCTCATCGCCTATGATATCTACCGCACTTGTAGGTGAAACGGCAGGCATAAAAACCTGCAGATCACGGCCAACAAACCCATAAAATAGTTGTGACAGTTATCTTTTTCCAAGAAAGTTTACAAAATACATGTATTTTTACTGTGAAGTAATCAATGCATATTCACATTTGGGCCAGTACTTAATATTGTATCCAAATATGAATAAACACAAATTTATCAGCAAGGTAAAAGGCTGGAAAATTTTCAAATCATCCTGCCTAATATACACATCAATTTGATTTAATGTAACCTTTCTACTAAGTTTACGTCATGTAGTTTCTATTGCTGGACAAATTTTTGTTGAAAAATACCTAATAATGGACGACTTGGCGACTTTATTCAACGTCACATAAATACACTCATACGGATTCAGAACACCCTCAACTAATTCACTATTATTTGCTAGTTCAATTTCGTTTTCCCTTTTCTGCTTCGCCATCGCTATTTGTAGAGAATTGCCCACGGCTCCTCCATCATAATTTATAACCAGAAGAGAACTTCAATTTAAGTTTCATTCACCATTTTTTATAAAATAATCACGATTGGTAATATAGTAATAACCCTAACCCACACTCATAGGTAAGGATGGCTTCATCATCAAAAAGTTAACAAACCTGTACCTATCATTTTTATTGTGTATCGACTCGAGATTTATAAGAGACAAGCCGTTTTTTCGGATGATGGTAGTTGAAGGTGAAGATGAATCTAATCAAATCGCGGTTCGCCAGCTAGTCGATCTTTCAGAGTTTGAACAATCAAATGCTCCATTGTTGTTTTGTGAAAATCCTCAAAAATATTATCTGTAAGGTTTTAATCTAGAAACAAAAGTCCATCGATTTTATCCCTGAAATGTAATTTGTATTTTTGGAGAATGAACTTGAAGCATTTCACCAAAAGCAGAAAAATAAACGTAGGGATAACCAAAATATTGTGAAATGGCATAAAAGTGAAAAAAGATACCTTTGGAAGAACATAAACAAATCTGTTAAAAAAGAGTCGAACGCAAAAAAATAAAAACCAACTCAATTCAGACGAACTGATACCTACTCCTTTTAATACTTCAACCAGTTTTCTTGGATATTGTGGGCGCATTCAATAATACATCAAGAATGGGCCAATTCAGTGTAACATGGGCTCGAGCGAAACAGAAATTCTCGTACCACATGACCGCGAAATACATGTTCGACACTGATAGGGCTTGTGGTTTTTCTAAAGAATTCACCCGGTATCATCACTTACCTGAACCTTGTAATGGACGAAATACTACGTCTTCTGGATCATTGGGACTATGCAGACAACTCAATAATTGTAGTGCAGACCCTGAATATTATAACAATATAGGCTGGGAAAGAAAGGTCAAACATAAGTCATAAGATAGAGTAACTAGGACCTTTACAACTTCAAGTGGAGAGTTTCTGAAAACCAGTTGTATCTCCAGATATAACTGGGGTTTAGCATCGCACCCAGATATTAAAAAGTGATACTCAATCCTTGACTGATCTGGAACCAACATGTATTATGGCAAGACATGGGGGCTGAAACCCGATATGATGTATGGTTTGGTTTCTTTGGTTTGGTGTCCAAAGACGATATAAGCTACTGCTATTACCAAACTGAGCAAGGTACAAATACTTATTCGTTTCTGAATTACTGGAGCAAAGAAGATCACACCAACGATAATATTGAACGGACTTTTTAATCTACTCGCTTTTGTAAAAACTGGTAAGGCAGGAGTGGGCCAATTCAGACTGAATCCTTGATCGACCCGTAAGGGATTGGGCGAAATTGAAATTTTATGATATGCGGAACAACGCAAACATGTTCACGGACCACATGCACCCTTGACATACTTCATGGTTGGAAGTCACAAACCGCAAATAGTGGATGATGTACAGTCATGCCGAAAACATGCCTGCCAATGACTCCTAGTATACAGACTTGTCGAAAACTCAACATGGGTCGAAAAGTGGAAATTGATTCGAAACAACACTCTAGAGAACCGTAGCGCTTTGATTGTCGTACATCACGAAAAGCACCACCGACTCAAACCGAAAAAATGAGTTTTTCATAAAATGACGTTGAATGGAATAATTATAATATTTTTGTCATCTCTCACTGGTAGTAACGTTTTGTACGATGCGGTTGACGTCGTGTGGAGAAGTCAACGTAATAATAAGATGAAAAACGCAAAGTCACTGACGTTGATGACATGAAATCAGTCGGTTTAGGGGCATACAGTCACAGATAATCCGGAATAACGCTCGGCGAAGCCAGACCAAAGGATTCCCCACCGGCACGACTAATGTACAAAGCGAATGAATATATGTTGGCGAGATTTTTTCTATCGACTGAGGGAGAGAGAACCTTCAAAGTATATGTGTCATTGTTTTTAATGGCTTTCTACCAGAATATATGTTTTGGAACTTTATTTTCGAGCACATTTTAATATGAAACTAGAACTAGTTGTCGGATGTCACCTCTAAGCCCTACTAATCAGATTCAGGTCGTGAGTAACTTCCTGAAACTTACATTCAGTGACACCAGTTTTCTTTTTTTATTATATAGTTCTAAAGTGAGAACTAAGCTGAATTGGTGATCTACATACTAGAAGGATAAAAATAAGAAAAGGGCCATTATACCATCTGAGAACTCCACAAAGAAAATGTTTCCGAATATTTCAGAAACGAATGGAAAAATCGTTGATTATGGGGACCCTTCACAGAAGGTTTTCAGGGGGGGGGGGCAAAAAGTTGAGGAGGAAGTTGGGGCATGCGCGAGAGAGTTATAAATGTCGTTTGGACGTAAACCCGTACCTTCAGTTAAAGGTCTCGGAAATTTTTGATATTTTCATCTATTTCGGAAATATTCTAGGTTCATTTCCGTTGAAACTTCACTCTGATACTTTTATTTGTGCACACATCATTGCCGAATTGAAGAAAACAAAGTAGTGCCTCGGCAGCTAGCGAAGACATCAGTTGATGTGTTCCATTGAGACATGAAGATTATTCAAGTAACACTTTATTTTGCTACTTGAATCATCACAGAACTGAATATGTTGAAAATCAATGAATAATTCTGATATGAAAATGATGGGGAGAACGGAACAAAAAAGATTCCAAACTCAGAGAGATCAACATTGATGTGTACCTTTGAAAATTCTGATAGAGTCGCTTAGGCGAGTTCTGGTAATAATCACATGGATAATAATCGGTCATACAAATTTGAGCAACATTTTCATCCTGGCTGGTGTATATACTGCGGAAATGGACTGACAGTAAAACATTTTCTAACACAGGGAAGAACACGTTACAGAAAAACAGCTGTCTCACAAACAGTTAAGAAGACAATAAGAATACCAACTCGTTGGTATTCCTAAGGAAGATCGGTCTATATAAACGATTATGAACGAGTTATAGATATTTGAAACATGAAAAAAGACACGAAAAAAGGCTAATGAGATTCTAATGTTGATGCCTCAACACACACAAAACAATTGAGGAAATTATTTTCTTTTCCAGTTTCACAATCCTGCAAGGATTCATAGGGTAGTTATTATAGATTTTTTTTCACTATCAGGTCAGGTTTCTGACTAATTTTGAATAAAAGGTATAGACTAAGGTTATTTCAATCCTTGTTGGAGAATATTTCACACATATTTTATTGTATATGATGGAATTGGCCGATACTTGATGAAAATCCATAACTAACGTATTCAAAAAACACTTTGTTGTGAGATTTTCATAAAATAGTTTCACAAAAACGCAACACGTGTTTCGTCATACAATGGCTTCTTCGGGCGTGTCTTCACTAAGTAGTTGCTGAATTACATTATACATCAAAGCATCAGAATGCATAAATGATATTTTGATGTTTTTTTAGAACCTGAGATCATTATGAATACTCCTCAACTATCACCAGCGAAGCATTATATTACTTGGCTCCCTGTGTATAAAGTTCGGCTTATTAGAAAGTATATGATGTATAAAGGGTCCGTTTAAGCGTACACATAAATTGAATTCCATTCAATAATGAGAGAGGCGAGATGATAAATGATGAATTAAGCTCACTCTTAAGCTTAAAAGCTCAAAAAGTTCGCTCACCTGTAGAACACTCACCATGGAATGGCCCAGGTACTCAGCAGCATTATCCGATATGTACAAAAGTTTTCCATTTTGCGTCATCATCATCAGGAATCCACTCAACGCCTGGAATGAAATGAAAAAGTGTCAGTGAGGATACGATTGTGAGTATCTTTGTAAAACGTACAAGATGACTTTGATGAGATTATCAGTCATATTGTAAACTCCAAAAATTATTTTACCAAATTTGAAAATTATTTCCCCAACAGGAAGATATATTATCAGATATCAGGGTTCTACATAATTTGAAAAAATAGAAATCTCTATGTAGTCGAAGGTACTGTAGCCGAAGGTATAATAAATTTGCATCCGGGAAAAAACCAATGAAGATATTCTTTGAAAGCTACCAAATGATCGGAAAAGACTATAGGAGTCGCAGGTTATTATGAAAGATATATGTACAAGAGAGTATATCAGTTAGAGATGAGTACCTCTAACAAGTACAGTAGCGAAACTTTCACTCGAAAATAACTGAAAGAGAGAACAGGTATATAATACAGTCGAAAAAATTTAATTTTCTGGTGAGAAAAGATGAAAAACAGCACAGAACTGGAAATTAATTACAAAGAATATGCAACAGCAGCAAAACATTTGAATACTTCTACTTCATATCATAAAAAATTAAGAAAGATAAAAGAAAAAACCTGAAGTAATCCGATAATCAGTGTCACTGTTTTCCAAGTTTGAAAGCCGTGAATTTTTGGAATTTCTTCCTGACGCAAAAATCCACGGCTTTCAAACTCGGAAAACAATGACACTGAAAACCTCAGCCGCGAAAGTCTAAACCATTTTGTCATAATCCGATAATAATAAACATTCAATATCGATGATATAATTAAATTAATAATAATAAAATACCAGAAGACAAAAAAACAAGTTTTCAAAAATGTGGAATGAAAGACAAACGAAGAAACTGACGGATCAGAAATGATATTTGTAAGAAGAGAAGAAAATAAAACAAAAATGGATAGGCATAAAAACAACATCTAGTTATGAAATCGATAAAGAAGACAAAAAAACGTGAGAAAATGTTCATATAATCAAATGTTTCAAGATATAAAATCTGGAAAAAAAAGAGGAAGATCTAGAAAAATATGATTAGAAGTCGGGAGAAATGGAATAGTAAAGTGAGGGATGAACTGAAACGATGTACAATAAACCGCATATCATTTGAAAATTATACTGTATATAAATAACTAGCGACTGATAGTAAATATAAATTCACCCACTGGAAATTCAAGGACATGGAAAAACAGTGATAAAAAGAAAATTTTGTTTTATGGACGCGTCTTTTTTCCTCGCGCCCCAGTTGGAATATTTGAAAATCCTTCCTTAGTGCTAAGACCTAAGAAGCACCTATATACCAAATTTCAGCTTCCTAGGACTTACCAGTACGGAGAAACATAAATTGAATGAGTGAGTGTTAAGTGAATCACTTTTGCATTTATAAGTATATATTTCAGTTCTATCACCCGATCAATTTCGAATGTATTTGATTTTTTAAACCATTTACGATGATGAAGCTACTCAAGGGACATCTAGGACATCTAACGGAATATGATAAAAATGAGCACTCTTCAATCATTTTTTATTATGTAATAAAACTGAAATGCTCATAAACTAATAAACTATATAAAATAATATAACTCCATACTGTGTCGGGTAGAGAAGTACCCAAGTTCAGTGTCTGTCTTGTGAGTCAGAGAAGGAACTCTTTAAAGAACTCTTTATCTCGACAGACTCATCTGAACTCAATAGATTTCTGTTTTCGACACACATATGGGTTAGAATGAATTCAATAAAAACATTTCTCTCACACATCATTTCAACATTCACCTTCAAACAAACATTCTCCCATGTTTCACCAACGAAGTTGGCATCATTTCAGGAAAATGATCATCTGATGATGCCAACATTGTTGGTAAAACGTTCGTTAAGAAGAGTTTTATAGTTCTGGTGTATAGAAGAGAACTGTTTTTGTTGTTTTCTATGAATATTGAATCTATGTTTTTAATTTTCACCCTCGTCTTTCGCTGTTTTGTGTTTATTGTTTAACAGATCGAGCTTTTTACCTCAATTTTTTATTTCCTGTGGGTACATCAAGATTACATAAATTGTCTTATAATGCGATATACGTTGAAAATGAGACCTATTTGATTTCTACCTCACCCAAGTTTCGACCACTGAGGATTTGATTTCGTAAGGGAATTTCATTCCATTTTTTCATAGTATGAGACATACTAGAAAAGTCTTCTGCATAGCGAAGTAAGTGTAATGTAAGTGTATTGTAAATTGTACATAAAAAAATTTGTCAAGAAGAAATCCCAATACGTTTTTCTTAAAAATATAACCCTTTCAATTTAGAACAAATAAAAGTTCTATATAACAAGACGTTAACATATGTAGCCTAAGGAACAGTTATTACGAAGTATTCGCTTTCATTTGTTATTGGATAAATCTTTTCTAACCAGTTATTACATATAACTAGAGAATTTCTGTTAATCTTCATAATTCTTCGGAACTTTCTCATCTCTTATATCTGAAATAAAGAATTCAGGAAAGAAAAAAGTTCTTCCATTAAAGGATTCCTTCGGTTCCGTGGAATTGTTCATTCCCAATTCAGAAGTTCAACAATTTTGTGAAGAATAGTGGTTGGCAATAAATAAAACCATTAAACATTCTTGAAACTTATCAGAAGTTCAACTTTTATGGTCTGAAGTGAATAAAATCAGTTGTAAAGGCAAACGATAGCATGCATTGTTATGTTTTTCTTATCGTACGATTACTTCAGAAAGTGAATATCAGCTATTAGAAAAAATGAATACAAAAATGAAATAGATTTTATTGCTGTTACATGGAATTCAGTCGCATTACCATGTAAAGTATTTTTCATATTGAATAATAAAGATAACACCGATACTAATATTATAGGCACATCCAGATTTGAAAGAATGTTTTTTTTTTGTAAGTACTGTGAAAAACTGAACAATGCAAGTATCGAAAACAGTGAAGATTTTGGTTTTATATTCTCTACAACTCATATGATTTTTCTGAAATATAACATATCATTGAAAGTGGCTCTAAGCTTTTTACACGGCTTTTCCTACGCTTTCCCCAAATTTTTGTATTCTATTTATGTCCCAAAACATTGGTTTTGTTGGAAAATAGATTGTTTCAATTATACTAACTATTTTATTCAGTTTCAGAATAAAAATATGTATACATAATCTTTCGACTTTTCAAAGATTAAGATTTCGATTGAATGCTTTTATTAAAAAATCTCCATTAAATAAGTGTCACTTATGAACATATGTGCCTTACAATAGAATAGAAAAAAAAAATAGAAAGTATCGGTTCCAGTTTCAATTCATTCGAAGTTGGTAAGATTTGACAGTAGGAGATATAATTTCAGTTGAGTCTCAAGTTGATAAAAACTCACATCTTGAAACTCGGTTTCAATAATAAATATCAAAAGAATTATGAAAAGGGAGTGTTGTTTAGGTCATGAATCATTTAGATTGGTTCAAGATTTATATTACCAGCATTACTATAATTTTCTGTTATATATATACTCAAATTGGTGGTATTATAACAGCATTGTATACTACAATTTGATTTTTTTTCTGCCACGAAGATACCTTAGAGCGGGTTATTACAATTAGGACTGTTATCAACCGTTGATTTCAGAGAATTGCGGGAGAACGTAGAAATATAAAGGCGTTAATAGATCGAATTCCAATAATAGTGGTGATGAATTTCATCAGTTCGGACTTCCATTGTCTAATATTATATAAAATGATTTGAAATACCTGAAATATACAATACAATTGAAATTTAAAAGAATAGCTAAAAATGGCAAATATATTAAGCAAAAAAACCTGAAAAAAATTCACAGTGAAATAAAATACCAATGAAAAAATAGAAATAGAAATAATGTCTATAACGAGTTTTTTGGGATAAACATTGATGAAGAACTATATTTCCATCGTCATATTCACTATGCCTTGAGTTAATCACATATGTGTTATCAAATCTTATCCGGGGTAATCTGTAACCAACATTGGTCCTAGAAAAAGATGATTGTTGTCATTTCGTCTTGTGTATTCCATTTGTACTAGATTATTTATATTTACCAATATTGTTGTAGTCATGACCCAATATAATGTGGATTTTGGTATAATAACGTATTCAAAAAACACTTTATTGAGACTAACTAGTTAGTGAAGACACGCCCGAAGAAACCATTATATGGCGAAACACGTGTTGCGTTTTTGGAAAAGTGTTTAGTGAAAATCCGACAATAAAGTGTTTTTTGAATACGTTAGTTATGAATTTTATCAAGTATCGGCCAATTCCATCATATATCTTGGTATACTATCTTTATATATTCTGGCATCGAAGTAAGAATATTTTTGAACAGAAAATATCTTTGAATAACGGAATACAAATTATGATGGAATTATGAAACAACAAAGAAAAAATCGATCGGCGCTCCGTCGAGACTTGATTGATTCCAGTGCCGCATTTGCTTTTTCAGCTGCAGGAAAACCTGGAAAAACCTGCAGCACCACATAATCTAAAGATTTTGATCTGTCATGAAATTAAGAATATTTTTAATTGTAACTTTTTTTTGTGAAAGGTAAAATTGGTGTGGAATAAATGTAACAAAGTCACTTTTTCGACATCAGAATTGCGACAGTTTATCTGACGAGCGTTTGTTTTACCACAAGTTGGTATTTCCAGGAAATGATCCAAACTTTTTGTTCAACGCTAACTCAACCTATTACTATAAAGAAATTTATCACAGTTCTGACATGTAAAAAATATTTTTGAACATATTTCTCTTGTCTAATAGGCAACATTCATTTTAGGACAAATTGAGCGCTTTGCCTATTTTTTGGGGCATTCGGCGTTCGTGGGAAATTCTCTTGAATGACTAACGATGAGAACGCAAAATAGGGTTAGGAGTAATATTTATCTATGGGTATATTGTCAGAGCCAAGAACAAACGATTCGATGCAAAATAAATGATAGGCTTAGAATTAATCGTTCGACGAGCAAGCCATGTGTGTTGATTGAAATGGAATTTTTCTTTGCATACGTTAAGAGTGATCGTAAACAAGCGTGTTTTTCGAACGAGAAAATAATACCCGTAAATACAGACATTACAATCGTTAGTTGGTATTTATTACATATTGAACTATGCTCAGAATAAAATATGTTAATCCTCCTTTAGGAAGCTCACTTACGTTTATTTTGCAATATTTGCGATCGGTTACAAATCTGTTTTCTTGATTAAACCATAGCACGCTTCGAGCCAGGGAATCGTGTTCTTTGTAATATTTTGATTTGTGATAAGCTGTGAGTTACTTCATTGAAGCGACTTTTGTTCGTTTTATCATAATTTGGTTCTGAGAAACCTTTTGTGACAGATTTCATCGAATCAATAAATAGGCGGCTCATCTTCAAACTCATCTAACTTGGGGATATACACGATCCGGGTGCATTTGAATAGAATGAACCGAATATTACGAGCTAATGCGTACAAGAACATTGCTCAATAAGTGAACTGGAGATATAGATCAATCAGTCTTTTATTTGCTTAATATATAACATCGTCAAAAAAACCTATGAATACAGTAAGATACATCAATAGCTTGATAGTAAAAACATTTTTGAAACCAAGCTTTTATATTGAATCAAACTCAACAATTTATTATATTACACGATTCATATGATATGAAAATGAAATTTACTTGTTTCATAAAAAACATATATTTTTTTCTTAGAATTACTCGTGTTGAAATCAAGTTACATATTTAGGATACTCAATTTTTATTTAGTGTGATATATGTTTAAAATATGTTTCTCCGTTAACTAGCTGTCCCACCAATATGAACGACAACCCTCAGAAGTCGAAACTTGTGCAAGCTAAGGACTAACGAGGTCTTACCTTTTAACGTGTGATTCCTATTAGATTCTGATTCCTGATAGATTTTGAAAAACCCTAAAATTTTTGTATCTTAACATTTTTCGCTAGCTATCGTACTTTATGAGATAATCGACCGTTTCCATACATATCAGTGACCCTGTATATAATAACGGGGTATTCCTGTTTTCAAATCCACTGGTGTTATTTCAAAACTAGCATATGAATTGTTTGCAATTAGAAGGGAAGGACTCGAACCAAATCAAACAATTATTATTGATTATATAATGGTTGTAGTTATGTAGTGGTATTTTTTCGTTTACTTACGTATTCAAAAAACACTTCATTGTGAGATTTTCACTAAAAGTTTACTAAGTGTTTCTTGAATACGTTAGTTATGGATTTCCATCAAGTATCGGCCAATTCCATCATATTTCGTTTACTTAGTTTGTCTTATCACAGTAGAAAACTGCTTTGCCTTCTTGGGTTTTATGATATCATTTGGTGAATAAATCGTTACATTCAATCTCGATTCAACAAATTTTTCGAACAATTTTGTTAAAGATTGGTATTGATTTCGAGTTGAAAATCATCATTGTGAGTTTCTTTATATAAAAACAACCTAAGCTCTGCAAGAAAATTATCTCAGCTCCATAATGATAAGATTTCAGTAGTACTGAGTGCGTTTACTTTAACTAGATATTGAGGGCATCATCTAGTAATTTTTGCATCAATGGCATTAGGATTTTAGGAAGCAGTACAACTGAATCCATTATTTTATGGAAAGCAATTATTTTAAGGCTTTTTTCCATTATTCAACACTAAAATCTTCGTGAGAGATAATGTTGACATTTCTGGAACAGCATTTCAATAAATTGAAATGGAATATTGAACGAAGGTCAATTTTTGTGGAGAAAATCTGAGTTTTTCATCGACCTTCTTCAAGTCGTTTAGATAAGTATCTATATAATTTCTTTCCTCTTAGAAAGTCGAAGAAATGAAATATTGTTGAGAATAAACAGACGTTGGAAAAAGTTGAATATTTCTGACGTTCAAGAAACACTTTATTATTTCACAATAAAGTGTTTCTTAAATACGTTATGGATTTCCATAAAGTATCGATCGATCACATATTTCAGGATATGACAATGATTTTTGAAGTTCTACGTTTCGTAGTACCGTCTCAAGTATTGGCAGAATTGGTTCAGCATCTTGTGATATTGTGAATCAGATTTCCATAGTTTGTAAAATGTAAGCGATAAATACGAATCCACCAATTGATTGATACCCCTTAAAATGTTAAGTATCCAACTGAATTCAAGTTTCAAATATTCACGAATACTGACTACCGTTATCAGGGTACTATATCAGGACGATGGTGAATACATAATTCATTTCATATATCATCAACTCAGATGCGTTAAAAAAACTCATTAATTTATTCTGAGCGATACGTTCAGAGTTTCGTAATTTTTTGAAGGTACTGCTCGCACTGGGTTAGAGGAATCAATTACCAACTTCTGCTGGTGGTTCTACTTCGGTGGTACCGAGTAGATTCGATTTCGTTTTTCAGTCGTGTCGTATTGTTTTCTTACATTTTATTTTAAGGTAGGTAATTATCTCGATTTATAAATAGTTGGTGTTAATATAAAACGTTATTGCTCATAAATCATTCGAAGAAATTATGTCTCACGGATTATTCCGTAAAATTTGCATTGGTGATACTCACACTGGTATTTTTCAGGATAATTGATTAATTGTACTGTTGATATAATTGGCTTCATAGGTATTCGAGTTTTTTTCTCATTGGCGTGACCGTTTCTCTTAAAATCTTACATTGAGGGACACATTCGAAAATTATTCATATGTGCACCAATCATTTCATTTCATTCATAAGTGAACAAAAGGATACTTGAAAAATAATTTGGCCAAAAACGGGTCCCTGGAAAATATGATTCCTTGATGAATATATTTTCATAAAATAGTTTTTGAATCGTTTCTATGGACTAAACAATTCTGCAGCGTCAAAAATTCTCCTCCTGAAGACTCAAAAACATTGGAAAAAAACAGAACTATATTTTTTTCAAAACCAAAACCACTCTAGTCATGTCACCAAGTCTTAATGAATAATAATTGCTTAGAGACTTCGAAAATATTTTTATATTTGGTGCAGATAATTTTAAGATATAAAGTGCCTGCCGAAAACTCTGCATCATATACATTTTTTTCTTATTATTGATTTTTTCAAAAATGGATTCGCCATTAAAAGTTTTCAGAATGTTTTTTTAATTCCTTTCATACACGTTGAAAAAAATGAAATTTACTCAGTTTTTGAAATATCCACTGTTTTCGCCAATATTTCAACTTTTTTTTATTTCATTCAATGAACTTGAAAAATGAATGAAAAATATTCAGAGCAGATCCTAATAGAAACCTCAACTGGCAATACAAGAATAAAGTCGTCTCCTCATTGATTATCGCACATCCAAAATTCCTGGGCAGTGTTGTTATTTAGGAATTTTCAATTGTGCCCAAGTAAGGAGTTAATAGTGCCCATTTGTCATTTCTTCTTTTTATTTGTGAAATTACAAAATTTGCGCATGTACAGTTTCCCATCTAGTTGGATCTAACTGGAGTTATTATCTGAAGAAATTTCGATTCAATGAAACTATAGACGAAAAATACATAGTGATACTTGGGATTTAGCAATGGTGATTTCTTTTGAAATAAAAATTGAATAGAATTACATCAGTTTCGAAACGAATATTTAGCTAGAGCCAGGAAAGTTCAAAAATGATTTTCAAGATCTTTCCATTTGGCAGATCTATGGTGCCAAACCTCGTTTGAATTGGTTTTCGAAACATTTCAAAAATCTTCTCAAAACTGAAATAAATAAGTTTTTGGTCAGTCAATCCGTAATGAGACTTCGCTAATTTTGTCAAGTTTAGGATTGATCAATCAAAGAATGTAAACTTTCACGGCTGGAGATAACTGTATGAAAGCTATTTTACGGGTTTTCTGGCCATGGTCTGCAGGTTTCTGCCTGACGTTTCGTCTACTGCTACGGTAGACATTTTCAAAGGCGATGTGGTAACGGTCACAATACTCGGGTTGGTGCTCGTGAGCTAGTTGAAAGCAAACACGTTTGATAAACAACTGAACCTAAATATTACTTTCACAAACCGTGAATGAAACATTTTAGTATAACGCCCGCGCCTTCCCGGGTCTCGTAAACGAAAGAAATTCCCTTCGCAATATTACCTTGATACGCTTCTTTGTCACAAAGTAAAGCACTTATTTTCTCGAACATCGCGCTCGCCGTAAAGTACGCTCTCAGCATGTAATATATTCTTTAATGATCTTCTATCGGCCACAGCGATCTTAAGAGTGGAGAGAACCTTTAATTTTTTTTATAAAATAAATAATAAATTAAAAAGTAACCTTGCTTAAAAATGAATCTGTCGGATTGGGGCGTATACGGGGTGTGTCGATTTCGACTATACGAGGGCAATAAAACCATACCGATTCGAAGGTGTTACGATTTTAATACGTTCGAGGACTCCATTAAAGTGTCTGTTAGGGAATGTTTTTCTTATTATAGCTTCGGAAGCAAACAAAGCGGATGATAGGTGGATTCCTACCTGAAAATATTTCGAATATCTAATACTTCCTCTAACTTCCGTGAATTAGTATTAGTTTGCTAATATTGATGAGTTTGAAGTACGAAGCTTCAGTAAGTAAGTCAATGCAATGTGGAACTTGGATCAAAAAATTTTTTCAGATGCAAAGCAGTTGTTTCATTACAACAGTTTCTAAAAGAGTGCAATAAATATTTTTAGCGATGTCATTGATAAATATGAATCTGTGTCTCACACCAAATCAAGTTTTCAAACATTCATTTGCTTTCATGCTTGCGCTCAGCAGTTTTCAATTAAATAACCTTGTCCGTGAAAGAATGGAGGAGATAATGGCCTTGCTAAACTCCGGCAAGTCGTAGGATAAATGCCATTCATTTAATATATAATTTAAATATAAGAAAGAAAATCCGGGTTGGGAACCTATTTATGTTTCAAAATGTAACGTGAGAGATTCGAGTATACTACCAACAATACTACTTAAATATGCAAAAGAAATCCTTAGCGACTGATTTCAAAGATAAGTGTACCTAATAAACTGACGTTATCAGCGTAGTTTCTTTTGTGTACTGAAGAGATTTAGACTGACCGGTATGGAACAGTTCTCAGCGAGTAAGACGTCGAATTTAAGCTAAGTAGAATGATTAATATCTGTGAAAACTCATTTCGAGCCAGACGTTCTTTTTGACATTCGAAAGAAATGTTTTATTTGCATCCATTTGGTTTTTGTACTTGTACTTAGGTACTTGGTCTACCGATTCTTAAATTAGCCACTTAAATGATGACTGAGTAATTATCGTAGCGAGCATGGATAATTGAAGACATTTTATGAGAAAAGGTATCATTTTTATCACTGTTTGATGGAAAGAAAAATAGGGTGACGTCATTTGATGCCAGAGTTACCCCTAAAACATTCTATAATATGAAAAAATAGTTTATACACAAACTTTATTATTGTTGAAGTGAATGGTGATGATTTATCAGGATGAACTTCAGTGAGTTATAAATACGTTTTTTATTGAAATTATTCTGCTTTCTATCCAGGAGTCTTGCAATACCCTGCGTTTATTTATTGCACACTTCAGATGGCACGTATTCCTTCAGAAACATCTAGAGCAGCAGATCTAGTGGCCATTCTAAGGTAGGAGGTCTACCTATCTACTAGTTTGGATAATTAACAAACCCCTAATGAGTTTTCAACTAATTTTACGCTTCAGCGCAATAGGTTGGATCGACAGTGTCGGATAGAAAAATGTGATCCCTTAGAATGACTCGCTAGATCACCTGATATGATGCCCTTAGATTTATTTTGGGGATTGGTGAAATAGAAAGTATACCATACACAACCGCAGTGCATTTCAGAACGCAAGAATAGAATAATAAGTGTTTACAACGAAATTACCCCAGAAACATTCCAAAATGTACAAAATGATTGATTTCGTAAACAAACTTTATTATTGCAGTTTTCCTATACATATCTTTGTAGGACATTAACGATGACTAGTAATAATTTTTTCAAGCAAGTGGACTAACCAAAAAAATGAGAATTTTATTCCCCTTTCATGCATTCAGACGATTGGTTTCATGTTTTGCATGAATTACATTTAAAAATCGGAAGTACTTGAGAATGTAAAAAATCCAACAGCAATAATATATATTATCAAAGGTTTAGGATCGCGATCATGCTTGGGATCACACGTTAACAGGTAGGGCCTACATCTGTAATTGGTGTTAAATGTTTTAGAAAAGAATTTCTCACAGAAAAGTGGTTGATAAGCCGGTGAAACAATTTCGAAACAATAAATATCGTACAATAAACCATAAATTTATGTGAATTTATTAATGAGAAAATTATAATATGTAAAAATACCTATATTCCAAATTAATTTGTTTGATGTCACTTGAGAGTTTGATGAAAAAATACAAAAAGGTGCTAAATTATTCGTATTTGATTCATCTTTAACGTCTGCTCAAACTATAAACCTTATATCTTTGTAAATTTATCTAGCTGAGAATTATAATTATAGCTTCAAACTAACTTTTTGATCACTGCCTAACAACTTTGAAAAATTCCATCTGTGATACAACACAGATAGATATTTGCTTCACATAATTACTTCTTGTTTATTAAGTTATATACGTATTATACCTGCATAAGTTAGGGGAATAATGTTGAAAGTTCATTTCCAGTCAGAGAGATAGAGAGAGGGAGAGAGCGTGAAAGAGAACAAAAGGAACAGAAGAAATTTAGGTCTACATTTAAATAAAAAAACTGTTACAGAATTACCTCGTAATTTTTAGTGAATGTGCATTAAAAAATAATTTGAATACCTTGAAATGTGTATCTACTGGTGCGGTGAAGATATATGCGGGCGGCTCATTGAAGATCAGAATTACAACAATATGAGTAGATATTTCGAATATATATTCTTATTAATGTGCTTCATTTTAGCATGTAAATAGTTGCTTTCCTATAAATGTAAAATAAACGATGTCTAGTAACAAATTGTTCCAGAAGAGTAACATCATTTATCTTGGACGAAACAATCCGAATACAGCAGGTAACGTAACTGCCCACCCATCAATCTTCAAAGCAAAATCTGCTGATCCATTATGATAATCTGATTAAAGATACAAAGAGGATAGACATTTTTTCAAATCTTCAAATGACGGACATAAACTAAATTAGCACAAACGGAGAAGTGCGACGTTTATGGAAGAGGTTTATTTGTCGAATCAACAGAATAATTTCTTCACTGGAGGTTTCAGGATTTCAAGGTAGTGCTATAGTAAAGCGAAGATAAATTACACATTTGTATTTTTTGAGAT
>WOGR01000003.1:0-67065 GCA_015342045.1 Leptinotarsa lineolata | reverse complement strand
CAAATGGTGTAGCTGGTCTGGTCCCTGATGCAGGTTGGACGATGAACTGGTCCTGCGTTGTGGGCTTCGCTATTCACCCCTTGTGTGGTGGCTTCTGTAGGGCTTCTATATTCACTCCTTAGACGGTCCCCTATCACTTAGGTTGTTTGGTGGGATTCAATATTCACCCCTTGTCAATATTGGAGGAGTCGTTTCATGAAAGCGAAATCACACAATTAACGTCTGACCAGGGAAATGTACACTGCACTTGAACCTTGCATAACCAGTCTTTCAGCTATGTACATAAGCTTTCAGCTTATGTACATAAATGAAAGTCTCGAAAAACAGTCTCACGATGACAATTCATCTGTTATTCATTACTGAATATGTGTGCTTTGAAAGGAAAAATTATATACAAGATATGAATCAAACATCTGATGTTTGTCCAGAATATGAAACACCTTTTTACCTGAGAAAAAGAAGATATTTTTCGATATTTCTAAACAGTAAATTACAAATCAGATGTCGAGAAACAATAATCGAACCTGCTACCTTGATCGATCGACCAGAAGAGAGAGCAATAACCCCTTGAACCCAGTAAAATCCAATTCGATCATGCGTGTTTTATTGATGTCAAATAGCCCAAAATAACATTGCGTTCTGTAAAATGAAAATTCTATGAATATGATAGTTCGGCTATCCTCCGCAAGATGCTTTCATATGTTCTGAAATTGAAATTGTTCGTTCCGTTAACCAGCTGATGAATGTCAACCCTCAAAAGTCGAAACTTGTGCGAGCAATGTATTAATGAGGCCTTACCTTTTAACGTGCGATTACCCAGTTGTTGCTCGAAGAGGAGTCGGAAAAGAGTGCAAAAGTTCAAGCAATTGATAAAAAAAGGGGATTCAGTGTTTTGCTAGAAAACTCCAAAACAAGCACTTTTCCCACTCCCACTATTCAAAAGTTCCACACAGTTGTGGTTCCGAATTTAATTACAGACACCTTCATCGTGATATTTGGTCTTAGAGGTCAGGTTTCTGATAAAATGTCATTTGATAACTAGACTAGCACTTGCCTCGCTAATTACCATAGTCATGCGGCTGGGCTGCAGGAAATTGAATCGGTGGGGCTCCTGCGTTTGTGTTGCCAACATTTAAACAATTTGGTTTCATTACGTCGCCATGAATCTCTAACTCGATGTTGATGTATATGTGGAATATTATATAACTGCTCTTTGCGAGATTGCTTCTGGAGGCGATATATGCTTTCCAATTCAATATAGTTAATCTGCGTTAATGAGTGACGTTATTTCGTTTATTCAATTGTTCGTTACTTTGAGAGCACAAACCAATTAGCCGTTTCGATGAACTCGTTGTTTATTATTCATTTCGAGTTGTTGGTTGGACAGAAAATGACTGTTCGTTACTATTGAAATGAACAAAACTATTCATATTTCTCGATACAAGTCGATTCACAATTTACTGATTTTCGAATAATAATTCTATCTTCCATCACCTGAAGACGCCTTCTTGGTTGATAAAACACGCTTCGAAAAAGTGTCGCTGTTCTGGTCTTAAGGCGAGAAAAGAATAGCATATCTCAGCTTAGCATAGCATAGGATAGGACGTAATGGAATAGGACGAAATGGAACGGGACTGGAATGGACCCCACTAGACAGGACTGGACTGGATTGGAAGGGACGGTACAAGACGGGACGAGACGGAACTGGACTGGACTGGACTGGACTGGACTGGACTGGACTGGACTGGACTGGACTGGACTGGACTGGACTGGACTGGACTGGACTGGACTGGACTGGACCGGACTGGACTGGACTGGACTGGAGTGGACTGGACAAGACTGGACTGGACTAGACTAGACTGGACTGGACAAGATCGGACTGGACTGGACTGGACTGGACAAGACTGGACTGGACTGGACAAGACTGGACTGGACTCGACGATAACATCCTCCCTCACACACGTTTTCCCCGAGTGAGTGGCGGGCATCTTCAGTAGTCTGTGTTATCGATTCTAAATTTGGAGATACATCGACCACGAAAGCCCAAATATCTAAAATTATCAATAACATAAATCATAAAACAATTATTATGTTTTATGATCCCCTGCCATATAACGATTCATTCGAGGAGTCACAAAAACTTCAAAGGCATTGCTTTAAGAGGTAAATTCACTCCGGAGTAATAACAGAAAACGTATTCCAGTGGAATAATTTCACAAATACAAACGTTTTCCACGTTACATTGTTCTTTGTACGTTTCCGAAATATCAGGCATTCGAGTTTCACAAAGCAAGACTGCAAACACTTGTTAAAAGTCATCACGTGCTAAATAACATTTCAACGCATTCTTTTCAGCCGGTGATGTTTGAAAACGCACTCATTTGTCTTTCACAATGCGCCATATTTCATTGTAACAGCGGCATCAGTTACAAATTCGAATGTCGGAATGGGAACGGGTTTCGGGGAATTTTCTCGAAAACTACATGACAGCCGGACCAGGTTTTGAAAAATGCTGTTTTCGCTTCGCAATAAATTTTCTTCTCATTGGTGGTAGTTGAGTACCGTTTCTATTTTGATAATACCATGCTCATGGAACACCCAACATTTTGTTAAAAAAATAATTTCTGACTTTGGAAGAATATGATGGATTGGAAATACACAATTCACACCTCATCAACATTTTATTTTGTCTATAAGTCCGCTTCTAGGCTCAAAATTACGATTTCAAACTCTATTTAAATCATAAAGTTAGAATTCCGAATTGTAAATTCGAAATCTCTGATCCGAACCTCATTATTTCTTTTCCATTCAATAAATTTACGTCAATGATGAAACTAAGGTATCGAAAAATTAGCTATTTTCTGATTATGCAATTGTGTTACTTTCTTCCCTAACCATAAAACCGTTAACAGTTTGGTTGTTCTACAGTTGAACTGCATTGAAACTGTCCATCTTGTATTAACCACTAACGAATGTTTCCTACACCAATTTGTGAATCTAAACGGCAAAATATGTAGCTTTTCCTGAATTTCCTCGGGACTATCAGCGTCAATGACTAAATTTGTATCATATGAATGCACACAATACAATGTATGCATTCATAGTTCGGCATATAAATAGTATGAAGTAAAATGATGATAAGTCCCAAAATAGAGCGTCTGGGAACTCCTAGATCCATATCATATAATCGGAAATGACATTTATCAATTTTGATATGTATTCCTCTTGATGAGTATAATTTGGACCTCTGGCGTGAAATGAGTTTATTGAAAATGCTTTTTCCGACTGAAACAAAAATGCTCTTTCCCGATGCGCGTTTTGCGTGAGAGAAAAATGTTTTCAATAGATCTAATCTGATCCACTGTTGAATGCTACCTCAAAACTATACGAATATAATTCAGTGCAAATAATATCGTGGGCAATATTTTCAAGTTTTCAAAAATTCATATTCAAGTAGAAGTCAACCTCAAAGCAGTGTTGAAGCAGTAATTGTGTTGGATATTCATCATACTACTGGTGGAGATATAATTTTTTGCGAGTGATCAAAAAGTTCATCCACTTATTGTTTTTAATAGTGGAAAACATTACCTCTGACAGATTGTAGATTTGAGTATTTTACGAACCGCATTGCTGGTCTCATATATGCAAGAAATCTCAACATCGTGGAAACACGTCCTAGTTCACGTTATCAATATTCAGAATCTCACATTCTCCTTATAATTCTAAAGGAATTCACATCGGATATACCGAATAGTTGGCAAATAGTTCCTCATCATCCGCCGAAGTAAATCATAGCGGAATTGTACCTGTAATGAAAGTTTTCGTAATGTTCCTAGTATCCGGAATGTGTTATCAAGATGCATTCCCTTGCTTGTTAGGGACTATTTACAAATTGCTTGTTTCATTCCATCGCGTAGGTATACATTCCAGGAGTGAAGTAACACTTGATTGACAGGCAGAACGTGCTAACTAATGTAGAATGGGATCTTAATAGTTCTTCAGATGAATGGAGGGTATACCAAAGTAATTATCATTTCGTTTTGTATAGAAGAGAGTTTGGGTCTCTCGTAGGTCTCTAGAATAGCTTGAATAGGAACAAATTTCAAGAGGACTCCAGAGTTATTGTAGACCTCCCAGAAGCTGAGTGCAATTTTTAAGCTAATATGGAAGTTGGACGTATTCGAACTCGTGTCGTAAAGAATATCCGTATACGACTTGAATATGCTATTCTTTTGAATGCCATGCGGACTTCTGGTATACGGTAGAATTAGAAGAATGAGAAGATTTGACTGCGGTCACAAATATTCGGAAACAAATGAAAGAAGATTCTGTTTGGCTCATTTTTCTGAGCCAGTGAAAAAGTAAAGGTTTCTACTAAGCCTCTTACTATATTTTATTTCAAAGTAGGTATTGTCGAAAATGAAAATATTCATTTTTTCACTGGCACAGAAAAATATACCGCATAGTATCTATCTTTGACAGTTTTTGTAGTACAGTTACACTACAATGTTGAAGTTTACAAAATACCACTTTCTATTGATATTTTCATGGTGATAGATGGTACAAAGAGAATTACCAAAGTGAAAAAGTTCCTCAACTGTATTCCTATTCGAGAACTGAACAAATATCGTCTTTTGTTTTTCAGTACACTAAACGGTTTGACAATATACCTATAGATGACATCATAATGCCGCCATATTGAATTTGGAGAAAATGGTTCTCACGGCGCCACTTGTATTATATCTTCGAAAAGAGAATTTTACATTCTATCAAATAATCTAAAAATATATCTATAGGGTTTCATTTGAAATTCTTGACTTGGATTCATTTCCAGTTCAATCGAAATAGGTCTTCAATTGTTTTCCCATTAGTTATATCGGTTTTTATGAATTATATCTTCGATCCGAATTTTTAATTTATTATTTCAGAAACATCTTAATGACGTTGAGTATAATCATTTCGTTGCCACCCGGTATTGATTTTATTATTAAAAAATTTGACTGTATTCAATTAAATTATTTTTCTTGATATTGATTTGTATTACTTCGAAATACAAAATACTTTCTCAAATATAGATATTTTATGAAGGTACATTGTACACGGTCAAGGACTCTGCATCACCTGTGATCAATTTTTTAAAATTTCATTTCGATTTAAAAGAAAACACGCATTTAATTTGGCGTTACTTTGAATTAAACGTGTCTAGAATGAAGCGCTGTCAAAATTCAGGAGTTTTATGTATATTGTGCTGAGTTTCATTTTAAAACAGTGGTGCACTTAACAGAAAAAGGAAAAAATCAAAACCACCTTATACAGCTAAAGTGTTGCATATAGATTGAAAATTTCTGAAAATAACATTCTCTTGAGTTATTGTTAATTCTGATTGAAGCAGATATTGATGCCATAAAGCTATCAATATGCGATCTGGCCACAATGTAAATACATGCATGGAAAGCCTCTGTTAACATAAATTCAACAGTACTGTCAGAATCTATTCTCCACTTTCCTATCCGAATAATACCCTTCTTTCGGAATCACAACTCATGCATCACAAACGGCTCTTTCTATTTGCAACACGTTGAACGCACATCCCATTTCATTCGATTCTGTTACGCTAATTATAATAGGCAGTTCTTGGTTTATTTCTGTCGTTCTTGCCATATTCTGGTAGCATAACTAATAATTATTCACTTCAGCTGGGGTGCGTAAAATTAAATGGTCCATACGATGCTGACGTTTGTTTGGAGCGTCTCGAACGTCATTCTTGTCTTGTTACAAGATAGGTGTTTGGTTTGTTTGGGTTTCGAGGCATCTGAAGCGGATGGATGACAATAACATGCGAGGTGATCTTGAAATACTTCCAACAGACAGTTATAGACTATGGGAATAACGTTAGTTAATTCTACTAAATATGCAATTTTAGAAGTGATTTAAGAAACAGCATTTTTTGAAACATTAGTTTTGATATGAACAAAAATGATTGTACCTTTTACATATTAACACCATTTATATTTTGGAACCAGATTTCTTGAAATTGATCAGCTATCATATAAACACCTATCACAATTTAACGTGTTCTGGGTTGGACTTGATATGTCTGGGAAGTGCCAGATATGGGTTGAAATCGAACTTATATTTTGACTAAACGTCCAGAAATGAAGAACTAAAAGGTGAAATACTGCAATATATCCTTTGGAAGACACTTTTTCATGTAGAAGTCAATGTTTTCTACTGTTTTTTTTGAGTGCATAAACATCGACAGTCTGACAACATTATATCCAACAGACACCTTGCAGAGGTTGATCTAGCAGATGTTTCTCGTTCATCCAGCAGCAGGACCATGATGAAATCAATCGACTGGGTAAGGTCGACTTGAAGTAAGTTTACAGCGAATTCGGGTTAGGTGCTTACTGGCAGACAAGCTTAGATACTCGAATACTAGATTAGCGACTGATCAAAATGGAGGGGAAGATGTCAACGCTTCAAACTTGCTCCAGATTGTTGTCAACCGTTTCACACTCAAATCAACCGCTAACGTTAATATATGATGGTCAGAGGAGCCTGGTACCATAGCAGTACTTTGTTGTTGAACACCTCTTCGAAAAGTCTTCCTACATTAATTTATTCATTCTCAACAAAAAAGCGCTACCAGAACGATACAAATAGTACCAACTACTTACAAGCTTGTTTCGACGGTGTGTTGTTGACAGACATGTAACAGACGTAGTGTTGTATATCAACCGAACATACACTAGTTTTTTCACCTAGATGAAAGCTATGTAATGAATCGGTGTGACATTTTTTAAGCTTCCATCTAGGCTCACACCGCTCATACAAGAAACCTGCAAGTTTTCATTAAGAAGATTGTCATGTGGCGGCTTGCGAGTAAACAACCATCTATGGGCTATCAGCGTCCATCCCGGATTCACTGTATCCGTACCTAGTAGGAAGAGTGTAAATAAACTGAAATAAAACTGAAATTAATCAAATATGATGCCTTTTTTCTTACAAATTGAAGAGATGAAGTAGCAATCATAGGACTACTACTGGTCACATTTATTTGACATTATTAATCCTCGATGTTGAGAAGGGAAGAACCATCAAAATGCTAAGTATTCGAAAAAATAGTTTCTGCAATTACATTTTCAAAGGATATAACCGAAACACTAGAAACATGCAACATCACAGAATTCCATATGATATATCACGTGCTTTAAATAACGACAGTTAATATGTTCAGTAACTAGTTTCTTCTTCAAGAAACGACATTAATTTTTTATCAACTTTGCGTGTGGATTAAAGTTTCCTAGCTCAAAGCCGATGCCTTGAATTGTAATTTAAAGAAAACTCTTCTCACACTTTGGAGTAGATCTAAGAGGTGGAATGCCTTGTTCACAGTTTCCATAGTTGTACTCTTCTGATATTGATATTTTTTGTCGGGACTTATTGAGAAAATGCTCAACAATGCTCCACTATGAAGCTAGCCTCACCCTGACTATCACAATCGACATATATTGATGAAAGAGTTGAAATGAATTAAAATGGTCCACAATATGCGACTTAGCTTATAGCTTCAACATATGCCACAATTCGGTAAAGAGCCAATCTAGTTTCCATGCCTCTATGTTGGTTTGAGCCCATTCCGGCTTCATTATGTACGTACCCTTACATTGGCTTCTCTTATCTTGGTATTGTATTCTTGCAATTCAACCTCTTCGAATGAGTTCACATTTACATTTTTCCGCAATAAAAATCTATCCGCCGTCGAAACAACTTGCTAATTACGAGTAATAAAGGAACTTACATCGTAATTATTCTGAGAAATCTAGGTCGCGTAAAACAATCGTTTTTCACTCTTTTCGGGTGGAATGGATTTCAAATAGAGATGGCTCAAATTTAAAATTGAGGTTCCGTAGTACCTACCACAAATATTGTGATGTTATGTCATAGTATAGTCAATTTGAGTGTTTTAGTGGAACTTATCAAAAATAATTTTTGATGTTTTATGTATTATTCGACAGACTTTAGACTATAGTACGAAAATATTCAGATGCAGTTGCAATTTCAATACTGTTAAAAAAGCAATATTTATATATTAAAGAAGCTCACACCCATGTCCACAACACAAGACGGCAGGTCCCATCTTTTTTATCCACAGGCTTTTCACGCGACCGCGTGATAAAAAAATGCAGTTGTGTTGGTTTTGTTTTATGTAGTAAATCACTGAATGTATAGTATATATTTTTATCTTTGTTCTAGTAGTTTTACCAGATGCTCTGACTCATTCAAATCAATTACATCATTTAAAATAATACCAAGATCATTTGATGATTTTTTTTCGATTATTAAATTTTATTAGAACGACGTTCAGAATTTTCAGTACTCCAACATTATTATAGTTTTATAATGAACTGGTTTGAATAATTTCTAAACATGATTGGGCTATCAGAATTGAACTACTCATGTTCATCGGTGAAAAATATTCTTACAGAAGATACAATTGAAAATTGTAAAATCCTTATTGACTGCAGCATCATACGACAAGAATTTTCAAGAAGAAAGGATTACAGCGTAACTCAAGTAGGCTTCCCTTCTTTGTCTCTGAACAACTTGAAACTAAATTAGCTACAGTGCAATCACTGAGAGGGGTTGTATTTAAATTAGCCACCAAAAGGAGAGACACTCAAGTGATAAACTACTAAATTAATAGATTGTTCAATGTACTTTCCCTGTTTTGTTTACATGGAGTAAACTGTACTTCAGGGTAATTATTTATATTATATTTTGACGTTCAACATACTGAATTGAAAAACTGAAGTTTTCTGTGACGGATTCGAAGAATATTCTAATACATTTGATTTGAAAGGGAAGATAATCTTATTACACTGTATTCATTCATCAACAATTAACATCACTCAACCACTGGATCAATATATCATTAAATTCTTGATATTGTATTTCACATAAACAAAGTATAGTATGATAGTTGAATTGAAATCACATCAACCGCTAAATCATCAGTAAAATCATCTTGAGTATTTTTCAAATGCAAATTAGAAGAAAACACCTTTTTTAAATCAAATGTTTGGTCTGTTTCGGCGCGGCAGACATCATCAGATACTTTATGGTACCATTCGACCTTGGCCCAACTGGCTCGGATTTGGTTTTTTTCAATGGTGATTCCGGTCCTGAAAGCCTATACTCTTACAGTCAATCATATTATCATCCCTAAGGATTTTTTGAAGTGGCTTTTTGGTGGATTTTTACAAAAAATTAGATTAACCTTTTATGCCGACTTATTCGATCTGATCTTTTTGATTGAATGAATCTTCAGTAGTAATTTTCTGATGTGTCGTTCTGTTTCAAATTCAATAATAATACTTCAGTAAGAACAAAAAAGACTCTATCTCACTTCAATAGGACCCCGTTTTTCACTGCCAGTTCACTTTTTTGAAAGTGTTTGTAGTAGTATATTAGTTTTTCATCAACCTCATAAAATTATTCCAGCATTACAGAATAAAATATTTCATTACTGTAGTAGTGAGACGATTATTCCAAATTAATAATATAATCTACAGCGATTCGATTCCAAAATAAATCGATAGTTTTGCACCGCTTTCAAAACATTCAAAAGACTTTCCTGAGACATTTGTGCATATTTTAAATAAACCATTTTCATTATAGTAGAAGATGCGAATCAGCAGCAACCTTCACCCATCTATTTAATCGATGGAAACTATTTTTTATAAAATTTAATCGTCGTGTAATCATCCTGGAAGGTTGTGGGATGATAAAGACACAAAAAACAAAAACTATATCGTATCCTCCTCATATGTTTCACTGAATCTGTATACTACAAAAAGCCACAAAGCTTGACAGTAATCCTATATCGGTGTGCCGGCGCGTTCGTCAAATGTTCGCGAAACAAAGGTACCCGGCAACAAAACAAAAATGGAAGCGACAAAGGATTTTATGTTTTTCCTCCTTCAAATTTATCTCCACGTTTGTTAGTAGAGCGGACATACGTCAGTGGAATTGACTTTCTGTTGGATTTTACTGCATTTACCGCTTTCATTGTCGAATAGATGTACTGGGAAGGAGATAATATTTTAGATATTGTTTCTGGAATTGTTTCTGTTTTCTAGGAAGCTTTCAAGTCGAGTCGGCTGAAGTATTTTGTGATATTGACCTGTACAAAGTTTGGTGATATTGGCGGGTTCACCAAAATACGTCCTATAACGCTTATATTATTGTTTCTTGAAGGGGTAAGTATAGACCTCCAGTCTTTTTGGAGGATGAAGTCGATGATATCTACTTTGTAACCGTAGTTGACAGCGATTTTTTTATAAAAGTCCATTTTTTCTGAAAAGTACTTTCTAACAGTGGAATATTCAATAGCCCGTGAAGCATACAATTGAACCCTGCTACTTCATGTTGATAGTGATGTGCCAGGGAAATATGTATGATAATGTTCATTATTAATTTTATTAATAGTCGAAGAAAATCTGTTGAATAATTTAACTACATTTCAGTAGTGAATTTAATTGATGGGTGAATGGAATTAACAAAGTCGACAAACTTGCCCAACTGCCTAGCTGTACCAGTACAACACACTGAGATATCTTCTACGTAGATGTACCATTATAAGAAACTTTTGATCAACTGATTATTATGAATTTCATTTTCAACGTTGGTCATACAAATTTCAGCTAGCAAATGACTCAACGGGTTTCCCATCATCAGTTCTTCGTTATATCAATAAAATTTTTTATTGAATTGATAACAATTTTGAGACAAACAAATGGTGAGTAGGTCTAGAGTTTCCTGTTTTACTACAGGAATAACATGGTTTCTTTTTAAGAGACGCTCAACCAGCTCAATTGGTTGAATTGAAGGAATACTGGGAAATATATTTTTGGGCATCAAACGATGTAAATGTAGCGTTTCAATTACCTCTTTTTTCATTGTGACTGATGGTTGGGGTTTTCATTCAGATGTCTGTCTTCACTTCTGTTCACTAGTTGGTACTTTCAAGAAGGTAATTGTTCCTTGGATTTTCCGTTCCATTGTGGATTAAACTTTTCGGTTGAAGGAGTTAGTATATGAGAGAAATGCATTTAGTTGCTTTTTACCATGCTGTCAAACCACGAAAGTATCATCAACGTAACGCAACCTACTTTTTGTTATTCCTTTTTTTTATAATCACACCTACAAAATTTACCACGTAACATTCCACTTGAAGTAAACGTCAAAACATTCCCGTAAATAAATAATACTAGTGGGCAAGTCGACCGCAACATGATTAGCTGAGCACTGTAGGTTGTCCAATGAGGCATCGGGAGCATTCAAATCGAGTTATCGCCGCTTTCCCGATAGCATTCTGCTCCCACGGGACTTGTCACTGCCTCTGTCGTGTTTATATTAGGCGGCAGCGCGGTTGGAATTCTCTTTGGGTATCCGCATAAAGGATGCACAACTTGGATGTTTGTTTGTTGGCTTTTTCCATTGTTGTTTAAGTGGCATTACACAAACAGCCGTATTTCATATTTCGACATTCTGGAATGGAAAAAATCCTTGCATAGCTACCGGTTTTGCTTGGAGTTGAAATATAATTTTCAGTGATTATCAAAATATTGAACGTTCCATTTTTTGCATGGGTTTCCGTGTATCTCTAATCGACTCGTAATTCGTTATAATAAATTCCATTTGACAAATTTTTGGTATTTTTTTGTTGAGACACTGATGCGTGCCATTTATTTCAATTTTCTTGAAAACCGATTCAAATCTTTTCATGTCTTTGTATAGATCCAAAATATGGAAATGACTCATGAAATTATTTTTCCCATTAGGAAGACATTCAATAAAACCTACTAGAAATCTGAATAGCATGGATGAGTTTTAGGTTTCATGGTCAAAATTTATTATTTTTCCATGTCGAAAGAATTATAAGCAATTTTTTTCAATCTGTCCAGACCACTGAATCCAAATAGTTTTGCAAGGGTTTCTGTCTGAAAGTTATGAAGGAATAAAATACGAAAAATGTGACATTTAATTATTCTGGCTACACCACTGAATTCAGAATGTTTTGTTCATTACTGTGCAGAATTTCATCGAAATCTGTTCATTACTGATGATGTTTGATATGTCCCTTTCCATCAATCACGTTGGTGTCGTCAGGACATGATCTGAACTATGACACCATGATGAAATTATAATTTGAAAAAAAATTTCATGAAAGAACGAATATTATACTTTTTGGAATGACTTTTTTCGTTAGGTATTGTTCTCTTGCTACATTTTGGTATTTCCAGAAGTATTCAAAAGTTTCTTTTCATGGGAAAGAAATATTTTAACTTTCTACTTCTCCATCTTCATACGAAACAATATGGAAATATACCCCTTTCAATAAACTGTTCTCCACTATTTCGATAAATGGGCATCTTTTTTCGAAGCGTGTTGAGCAACATTGTACTCACCGCGTGTTATTTCAAACGAGTTTTAATATATTCTTCAATTTGTCCAACATACTATTTTCATTACCTTCCACAGTTTTTTTTAATGAAAATTTCGAGTATTCACGAAGACTCTCCTAAGTTTGAATATTCTGTTTAACTCATCGACTATGTTTGAAAAGTAATCATTGGAATCCTTTACAAAAAATTTCTCAATATTGTTTATTTCCTTGCTTAAGGGGTATATTATATGCCTACGAATAAGAAAATGTATTTCCGCTATTTTCTGTTGAGAACAATGGTGGGAACTGTCAGGAATATATCTGAAAGTATAGCATTCTTCAACAAGCGCTGCTGAAATCATTTGAACAACATATTTCTGGATGCTTGTGATAGTCTGGCAAAGTGTGATGTGAGAATTTCGACAGAAGTCTCATTCCAAAGGGGCTTATTTTTTCCAACTTTTCTCTTCAAATTACGGAGAAAGTTCCTTATTGCTTTCAATTCTATATTGAAATTGATATTTTTATCATGCCACGAAAAAAAAAATAGAAAAAAGTAATGGATATTCCTAACAAAACTGATCTTTTCGAAAGATCACCACCAACCATTATGTTCATTATTTCAACGAAAAGTAGCAATTCAAGAAATGATGACATTTTCTTTTTGAATGAACTGGAGTACCACCCATTCACCCATTCAAAGCATTTACAGAGAATATACCAAATTGATGATTATGTACGAGCAACTCAAGCATCGTCGCACCGGATGGCAATATTAAATAGATCAAAGGTACAAGTAAGCAGCTTTAGGCTGCATGTGTTCATAATTCAGCAGCATAATGGAGAATCCTTGTCTGAACTGGCATCTCGTTTTAAATTCAACGCTATGCATATTTTATATCATTTACATTTCCGACTGTAGCTGCCTTCGACAGGTAAATGGAGAATGACAGGCAGGTGATTATTCAATATTCATATGGCCCTCAGCCAGGACCGATTCAGGGAATATGGAGAGACCTGGAATTTAGGGATAACAAACTGGAAGCGGTGTGATTATTATTTCAGGCAGTTGGGGAAAGTGGATGCAGGCATCCACTTTCATTTGTTTATTTAACGGTTACTCGTCATGCAACCTATTTTGATATTTGTAATATTGAAGCTTCAAAATGGAAATTACGTTATTTATATCAACCTAATAATATTCTGAAATATCAATTATGGGTTCATTTTGTGAGAAAACTTCATTGAACATCATGTCCTGGAAGTCTTTTGAACTAAAATGTTGATGTTTCAAGAACCAATTTTTTTTTTAAATAACTTTGGCATGAACCTAGACAGATTTTTGTCAACTGAGAATCTTGAGAGGAATGAAATAAGATGGGAATGATGCCGATAAACCACATAACTAGATGGCGTAAGTCCAGAGGATCAGCGTGAGTTTTTTTCTGTTATATGATCCTTGGAAATTGTTCTTTCATTCATAAAAAATAACATTACCGTAAGGTAAGGAAATTTCCATCGATTTCGAAAAATTCAAGTTCGAACAAGGTAAAGTATAAAATTTTCAACTTCGAAATGAAAATGACAGAAATTTTCGATTGTCATGTTACTAGATCAGTTTAAAAAAATTGTGGAATCTCTGAGGTTCCTAACTGATCTTAGACTCTTTCTGATGGTTTTCGTTGTCCTAAAAATCGAATTCAAGTTGTGCTGTTCTAGAATTCTCCCGATTCGGCCCGTAATATTCTTAAATTTTCCCTTGACAGGCCTATTTGAAGTAACCTCTGCATTATTTTTCTGGATTCGCTATATACCCAATTCCTTTGAACTCCTTTCATCATATCTACCGCAGTAATAGACGAAACGTCAGGCGTAGGTACCTGCAGACCACAGCCAACGAACCCAGATAACAAACTTTGGCAGAGTTATTTTCGGCTCTGAAAATTTACATTCTTTGAATGCTTTTGTTCAATGATTTATAGCTTTGAAATGGTCAGGCTGATCGTTGAGAAAAATAAACCATAGTATAGTGTTTTCTGACACAACCATTTCAAATTTATCTCTCGGAATCAGTTTCTGATTCAAAATATATCTGAAATTGTGTGTGAGAGTTTTCAATCATTCCTTATTTCAATAAAGACCACTCTTGACTGACAACAATTTAGAATCCGAATTCCACAACATCCCGCAAGACTTACACAGAATCCTCTTCTTAATAGTGTATTGTCGCTAGAAAATCCCTTAAGTATGATTTAAACCATCAAGAATAGGATGTTGGCTGCAGAGGAGAAGCGGGACGAACCTTTATTACGCGTTATTACAGTAGTATTTTCAGATTATGTGTCCGGTAGTGAAAAGACGGGGACACGAAAGTGATGATAGTGGAGCGATGGACTATTTTATGAAACATTTTATCGTTGTTTCATAGAATTATTACTTATAACAAACGAATAATTTATTATCACTGTTGATCTTTTGTGCTTTATTTATATATCTCATAAAAATTATTATAAATGGAATGCAAATTTATTTTAGAAAAGCCTTTGACTTTATTATTTCTCAATGAATAATTTGAAAAGTCTTTTATATTTACAAAGCATAAAAAGGAATTCACTCAAAATCATGGTAATTAATTAACCAACGATTCACCAATGGATGGTAGGGAACGAATTGGGTGCTTACAATTTTATTGAATTGAACAACAAAGTCATCGAATCATAATTTTAAATTTGATAGATAATTTCCTCAAGCGTAGGCCTTCAATTTGTTTCCTACCTACTCTTGAGCTTTTATTTTATTGGTTAATTTTGTGTATTTACAATGTGTGTCACATCGAACTTCCATTAGAGGTTTGAAATTAGTAGGAAAGGTTTTGTACAAAAATTCCACATGACGATGCCTTGTTATTCCAAGCGAGCTGCATTGAAGTTAATCCCTACCATATAAGAATTATGTGAAAAAAAATACAAGATTGTATAGGTATTCATCGAGTGGTTCAGAAGTTATTCCAAAAATTACACTAAAAAGTTAATATATTAAATTGTATCCATTTTCATAGAAAACTCACTTAAGGTATGATGGTGTACTGTTTTTATTATCTTAATATTTTTTTATATATGATGGAATTGGCCGATACTTGATGAAAATCCATAACTAGAGTTTTCAAAAAAACACTTCATTGTGAGATTTTCACAGTTTTACAAAAATGCAACACGTGTTTCGCCATATAATGACTTCTTCGAGCGTGTAAGCTAGTGAAGACACGCCCTAAGAAACCATTGCATGGCGAAACACGTATTGCATTTTTGTAAAACTGTTTGGTGAAAATCTTACAATAAAGTGTTTTTTGAATACGTTATTTTGTCCATAATTTGTGATACTAAGTAAATCGAAACTAGAAAAACAATTATTTTGTTTTTGTTTTTTTCTGGAAAACCATATACTGAAAGTCAAAAAACTTATTTTCTAACACTATCTCTATGAATATCTTCACCAACTTTCATGAAGGTTGTAATGTGCTAGGAATTAAAAGTAAAACTTTGTTGATCTTTATATTGCTCACAAATTCGCAAATTCTGACTTTTGAGAGTTGTCATTCGTGTGTAGGCGGGAGCTGGTTGAAGAAGAAATACATTCCAACACATTTTTCATAAAGTGTTCATTATGAAGCTCATTATTCATTCGAATTATTAATAATGTTTTTCATATCCACATCCCTATAAGCTAAAGACGGGAATCGTGTCACCTTTCTCTCTACGTTCGTCGTATGTGAATGCCTCACTCTCAGCAATAGTCACCTCTTTTCATTTCATCCTCTGAGTACAATTTCATATAATTAGATGTTTCCTAATTGCTGAAAACGCACCGAAAGTAATTATGAAACGGGACATATGAATCTGGGGAAGACTAAATTTTAATGAAGGAAGCCTTTATTAGTGACCTCACGACCGCAATTACAAATAAATACGAGTTCGTGCTTGGGGACAACTGAGGTTCTACCAGTATAGACATGTCGTGACAATTTCGAGGTTTCTTTGGAGTGGTCTGGAAAATCAAATGAAAATCATGTTACTCGTTGCATAATTATTCTCATATTTGATATTAGAATGAATAATAGATTTTTTTACCTAGATTATTGAATAGTTTAGTGATGATCAGATGAAGTTCCACTCTACAGAGGGTTCCACGATCAATCAATGCGGTTTCTGCCGTTGGTTATAGGTCTCTGCCACAGTTGAAATAATAATTTTTTCAAAGAAATCACTGCAAGAGCCAAGTTTTGCCAAAATCCGTATGACATATTTCTGTAGAGTGAACATTCTGTTTACAGAGAAACAATTTCTCCAGTTCAAAATGCTCTATTTTAGGTAAGAGTGGAAATTAGCATAATACAGACCACTCCAATTATTTTCTATAAATCTCAAAGAGTAGTACGATTTTTTCAGTTTTGTGCAAAGTTTGACAACATGTGGTGTCAAAAACATATTTTCGTCAAAAGTTACTCCAAGCACATTCTAATTTTTATAACAGTATCAGCACCAACAAGAAGTTTATATTTAAGATTGTTCCCACGCAAATTGAATAACATGGCATTGTCTTTGACGATACAGAATATTTTCGGTTGCAATTTTCGAAGTATTCATATCGTTCTGAGCTACAAATACATCAGTATTATCGGTATAACATACCGATTGTACATCAAAGTTGTAAGTGATGTTCAATTAAGGTCATTTACATAAACTACATAGAGAAAAGGTCCCAAGATCGATCTATGCGGAACTCCATGAGGTATGGGTACGATATTCGAATATGATTGATATAAAGAATGTAAACTTTCACGGCCGGAGATAACTGTGGCAGGGCTGATTTCTGTTTTTTTTGTCCGTTTTCTGCAGGTTTTTTATGGTCGACGATTCGTCTACTACTGCGGTAGACATCATTAAAGGCGATGAGGTAACGGTCGAAGTACTCGAGTACTTCTCAAGAGTACATTGTATGAAATCAAGGATTTAAAATATTTCGTTCCAAACATTTCATTTTTTGTGTACTACATGTAGCCCAGTTGTAAAACATCTCATTTTCTGTCTGATTATTTATATTCGAAACTGTTTATTATTTTTCATTCGGTATATCGGCGATCGATACTACCTATAACATATCTGTATCAATCAACGGCAGAAATTATTCATTGGGTATGCAAACGTTTTCCTAACATTAATAAACATTTTCATACGAAGTGATTTCCATTAATTCAGACAGTCGGAATCTCATATTACTTATACTTGCCATTTGTCGAGTCCCTTTCACCATTTTCCTTTGCACTATTAAGCAACGGAAAGGCAAACCCACATTTCCGAACCACTGACCTGACCTCATGCCTTCTATGGGTCAACAGGGAGTTTCCTTCAACATCTTCCGGGAACACAATTATACATTCATTTGTGAAAATAGTACGGCAAAATTGAGGGAAAATTGAATGGGGTTTAGAGAAGATTTTAAGACATCATCTTTCGAATGATAACCATTAACACATTATATTCAAGCCGTTTCATGCCGAATTGAAATAATTTGTCTTTTTTGCATTTGTCAAATGATGTCAATACTTCTTTCAAGTATCATTTTCGAACACTCATACTTTTCATTTTCTAATATTTCTTTGTTTTTTGCTTGTAATAATCAGAAATCAAAACATTATCTTTCTAGCGTTCTGATTATACAATATTGGTAGAAATACAGCCTTCTCATTGATTGACCAAAAGATACAAGATATAAAATATATTTATTATATTCAAAGTTTATGAACTGTTACATAGAATATCAACCTAATGGGTATTTGGAATTCTTGAAATGATGTCTACAATATATAGTTCAAATAACGTTAGTTTAGATTACTAATAACTTTCATCTTCCAATACTTGTTTATCTTCTTCTGTTTATAATGATACAAAAAAAATTGTGTTTTTAACGTTGTCGATTTAACAGCATAAAACAGATTTACATTAATACGCATTCTCATCAGCTAACATAAAATGATCTAGTATAAGACATATATTTGATGTTCAATGATTTACCAGATATTTCAATTATGACTAAAATGTATGTATGCTATCCTTCAACAAACCTCATCAAGATAACTATTATATGCATTATTCATTAATGAAGAATAAAAAAAAATACCGTTAAAAATATTTTCAGTCTTTCAACTGCTTTTACATCCTCAATAGTTAGAAGCTGAATCCGATACAGATGTTATATCTCATAATTCTTTGGGAAAAAATCAAAAGAATTTGAAAAACTCAGGAAGAAAATCTCGTTGAAACGTTCCAATTGTTCATCTTTGAACTTCTCAAACTCGTATCACACCGTGAATGACCAATAACATGTACTCCTGCAAAATGGGAATGTAATATCATTTTTCTCAGCATAACAGAACAAAGGTCCCTTGCCCGCGGCACTCTTGTAATAAGGTAGACCATAGAATAGAGCGGCCCATTCGCTCTTTGGCTCATTTGGCTTCGGTATTTCTCGAGAGCTGTATTGGAGCACCATCTTAAGGGCGATAATGATGCTATCGCCGGGATTCATTTCCGGAGCTTGTTTAAAATCCCGGACCATTGTGCTCGACTTATAGAAGGTTTTCGTGACGACTTATCTAACTACTGGGGTCGGCCTAACTAAGTTTTGCGCCTTTCCTTTGTCGAAATTCATCTGCAGTTTGTTCAGTTCTTCGGCAGTTTCGACATATATTGACAGATAATACGAGATACTTCCAAAGAGTAAAACTGAGTTGTATAATAGAATACAATACAATGCAATATAACAGATTTATTCACCAATATAATATACACTGTACGCATGACAAGTCAAACAATATAATATGCTCATTAAATGTATATCATCTATATACAGTGTGCCTCAAAATGTTACCCACAAATGGAAAATTTTTGACATAATCTCAAATCTGAATAACAAACATCAAATTCGAAAAAAGAATCACGTTACAGGAAAAGTTGGTATGTAATCTGGATTCACATTTTTATTCACTTTTCAACAATACTTGTTTCCCTATGCAATAACTTCTTCAGGCATGTTTAATACAAACTAAATAGATTCTACCTACCTAGTGCTTTCTAACATACACTAACTACTAATTTAATTTATTATGAGTTTTACTACCAAATAACTAATAATTTCACATTCTAGGAACAGAATCGTTCGATTGATAAAATGAAACTCCCCCCGGGTTTACTTATTGCAAATATTCAACTACCTACCAATTTCAACATCAACACAGATAATATGATTTTTTTTACATTTCAACAAAATTTGCATAATAATAGTAACTATTTCCAATTAAAATCTCTCTTCTCAATTTATTAAAAGCCATCGTAAACCAATTCACAATTTCTAGGAAAGTATTGATGATACACTCTGTACTGGCACTCAATTGAAATCTTCAACAACCCTCGAATAGAATCAAGGACGTTCGAGCAAATCCTCTGAGATTTTCATCTGTCTGCGTAACGATTGGCTTCGTTTAGTTGCAGGATTCCGAAGTTCCTGCTGAAATGTATTCGCAATATGCTTAGTCCTTTTGATAGGTGTAGCTGTTTTCTTTACCTCATTCTCCTTTGTTCGATGTTTTGTTGGATAGGGGGGTGGGTGAAGCAGTTTTCTTACGTAGAAGTTGGACTTGAATATTTCAGGAACTTATACAGGATGGATGTCATTTCCTAGGTGAGTTTTTGGGTTTGAAGACAGTCGATTTTTGGAATGTCTTCCTGGAAGAAATTCCGGAAATCAAAGGCCTTCAGAATTAGGGATATCTTATATCCTTAACGCCTGTAGAGCGGGAGCACTTCCTAGGTGTATATGGTGACCCATTTTAATATATTTTTTTAATATTGCTATATCACGTATAAAGAACATTACTTTTTTGATTTTCTGTAAATTAAAATTATATATACTTTTTATTTATATTTGGTGTATGTATATTGAACATTGGAGATATATGTCATTATTTAATAACCATTTCTCGCTAGTGGGATACTATACTTCATCTATAATTATTATCAGAAATATTGGAATATCAGTGGAATACTCCACTTGTGATGGAATATCATCAATAAATTCCATAACAGAAAGCAACCTGAAAAAGAACATTATTTGCATTCAAATAGTATAAAAAATTAGTGGTTAAATTGAAAAGTACCGTTGGTGTGATTTGATTGAACTCACAATCACTGGTCAATTCAAATACAACTGTAATTGAATTACAGTCATTTGTGATTGACCTTGAAGGTATTGAATATTGTATCTAGTCAAATGAGATTGGATCGAAGGTAGGTGTGAATTATGGATCATTGCCTAATCTACTCAATAATCAACGAGTGTTTGTAGTAATGCAGTATGTTATATATTAACAAGGCTATGTGAGGATATTGAAATTATCATCTTGATTACATTTTCAGTTGATGAAAATATCGAAATGTAGTGCTATGGAATAGCAAATGATTCTACAGATGGATAATGTTCATTGTACCCCGATAAATGCTTTTCAGAAATGTATATTCCACACCGTATTCAGGTCATATTTAATGAAACAATATCATGGACTGTGTGTGTATATGAGAATCGGAGAATTAATTGTCTATCCAGTATGAAATTCGAATGCACTAATAATGAGTTACGTGATCTGTTCATCGGGATATGATAATGACAATAATAATATAATTCCAGTACAGATTTATCTCTGATTTTTTATTTCCAAATTGGAAAATCTGTTGCATTAGCTGATAGAAACTCCTTCTTTATAATTATATTTCCTGTTGTAGTCAGTTGGATGGTGAGTTCTACTCATGAAATTTTGCAGGTTCTGTACATTGAACAAAAAATCGGTTCTAAATTTGCAACTCTACCTATTCAATTTGTATCGACTCATTCGAGCTGGGAATCACATGTTTGAGAGGTAAGACCTCGTTAATTTTTAATTCTCATGATTGCCGTTTGTAGATAAACTAATTTTTTGTAACATTCCAACAGCAACATTTCATAATTATCATCTAGAAAATTGAATACTGATTATTTGGTTGCTATGAAATGATATGAGTGATTAATGAAGGTTGGTTTGTCGTCGGAAAACACAAAATAGACTTTCGTGTGAAACTGAAATAAACATGCACGAACTTTTACCGTTTTAACAATTCCAAATTATATTAATGATATGATTTGTGTTGCAGATTGTTATAATAATTATCATAATGATGGATTTGCTTCATAGTTTTCAACAGAACATAATACTCCAAACTGCCTTTTTCTAATCTGGCATAAAGGAATGAGTTCACGCATGCATGAAGGAATATATAAATCTGGTGGTTATTCCTGATACATAGATCAAACCTATGTAATATGATTTTTCTCTTGATTGTGAATAAAAATGTAAATGTTCCTAATTGATGTTAAATACTTAGTAACTCATGATTTTGAAGTCCGCGTGAAATATTACTGTTTGAGCTTCTTCAACATCAAAAGGTATATTCCCATCCAATTCTTGGAAATAATTTGGGTTCTTTAATTTTCCTTCAATTTGCCATCAAAAGAAGATGTCAAATCAAATTCCTATTGCTGTTGCTTACTCTAAGTTATGACTACATATGTTGAGAGTTAATAATCCAATGAAGCCACTCGGTAGTTTTTTTCTAACGAGACTTTTATTTATTACGACATTAGTATATATCATTAAATTTCTAATTGGAGTGCAACGTAAAAATATGTTAAATATCATATTTCATAAAGCGACACGGATATCATTTCCGGTGGATAGATTTTCATATAACTCGGCTTGGAATGAAATTAAATTTTTTACGTTTATCCATTAAATTTAAGTATTCGTTATATATTTCAGTTTTTTACTCTATTCGAAATGGAAATACTGAGTCACATGAAAAAAGTCATTTAATGTTTTTGTGCTTCCATGCCATGTCCTTTGTAGTATAATTCATTATAAGGGGAGTCCTATTTTTAGTTAGGAACGTTGCGTTGTCAGAAGAATTGTGATTTCACATAAAGACTACAATTTATTTACGGGGTAGTAGAAGAGCAAGTGACCATTTTCAATACATTTATCATTGTATTTTTTTCTGAAGTACGTACATGACTTAACTCTTATTTTTGAACAATAGGATTCCATTGTCGAAATGTATCGTGCCTTGACATGAGACCACAGAGCCGGCACCCAAGTCAAGCAACTTACTTGACTCTACTAGATGTATTGATTGTACGTCTATTATTATTTTTTATTTCAATGAAACTGCTACTATTCAGAATGTTTCATATGTGAATTGTTGGTGTTCAAGGTGGAGTTTGCATTGAAGGATTGTTGTCTTATTTCCGTGAGGTTATGTGATCAGTGAAGTGTGGCAATTCGTTTTTCATTTCGGTTTCTTGTATCCGTGCATTGTTTTGGTGGACTTTATTTGATTTACAGATTCATTTGAGTTTTCTCAGTAGAGTTAGGGACTAGTCACTGCTGTCATAATCATAATATCTTATTAAACCTGCGAATTCCTGTAGAAGCATTTAGCAGAGTTTTAATATTCAGTCACAATCATATTCAAATATTTGATTCTATTTGTTGAATTTGATTAAGATAGTGGCAGTGTTCGAAATTGTGAGAATGATGCATGATTATGCCCTGAAAGTCACGCATTATTCAAGAATAATTACATCTACCTAGATGTTAATTTCATGGCAGTCAGTTTTATCGATGTTAAACTATGTTGTGGTGGCCTTCAATTTTTTCATCATTTTATCGGTTTGAGGAAAATAATCTATTGGAATTTCTCGTATTTCAAAAAATTTGATATCTAGAAAAAAAAATTGGTATCGTTCTAGGTGTACCAAACATTGGGCCCATCATTGTAATAGCATCAATCCCGTTTTTATTTCTGAAATCAGGAATACAAAACAATTTTAACATTCGTGCCATCAGCATTGTGTAAATAATATATGCTGTTATATTGATTGATTTTTTTTTATAAAATTATCGCATATTGTTCAAACAATATGAATAATGATTGAACTGAAAATGGTTATATTTTTAGAAAAGACTAGTTTTTTGGGAAAAAATCTTTATGGCATTGTCTCCATCGTTAAACAAAAAATGTGTAAACTTTCAGTTTTCGACTTTGAATGATATTAAAAAAAATCCAAAACAAAATCATCAAAATCAGGGCTGGTTCTGAGGCCTTTTGGAAAATATTGATTTGACCATCAGAATCGTTTATGTATATCCGAAGCAATATTCAAAACCGAAAAATCAACTCCATCATCAGCCAATTCCCCCAAAGACCCTTCAGGGACTTCAAATAAACCATCCAACCGAATGCGCAGTCCTACAGTATAAATCTACATCCTACAGCGGCATTCAGTAGCGCGTCGACTGTCGTCGCGACGCCAATGTTACATCTGAAAAATTTTCCGGGGCACTCGCATGCGGCTCTAAAAACTCCAAATTGAATTATCAAAGTTACAATGAAAAATTAAAAGACTGTTGATGTTGGTTTAATAAACTTTTATTAATGTTGATTAAACGTTTATTAGTAGTTGCTGAAAAAATAACAGATTTTATTTACGTTGGCTGTTGTGTATTGTTGAAAGGATTTGAAACTTCTTAATTTCACCTTGGAAGTTTGGGGAAGTATTAAATGGTGGATTATCTGTTGGTTGGTAGTTAATTAATTGTTGGAAATTAGTTTTACCGGGTTTACATGGCTTCAACAAGTGAGAGTCCAGGACGGGAAGGAAGGTAATTGAAATTTGTTGCTTATAATAGAATTTTATAGTCTTCTCGCAAAATATTTTACGGTATTTCCTTGAGTTGCATACCGTATATAGGAACTGTGAATGAAAAAATTTGTTTCAGTATGAAGTATTTCGACTTGATTTTTCATTTATTTACAGTATTATCATGATTTTTTTTATTTTCAAGGGAGTTGAGAAATTTGGAAAACATATCTTTGTGGTAATAACTCTTTGATAGACCCGAATAATTGAAAAAGTCAATTGAAATAATTCATTCTGAAAATGATTTTTGCTGTATATGCGAAAATTTTGTTTTGCTTCTTTGAATCAAATATCTGTAGAATTCTCATAGAAAGAACTGTATAAACAATGTCTGTTCAACAAATTAGGTGAATGTTCAAATTTCGCGGGCTATGTACAAACATATGTTCACAGTTTCAGCTGTTTAGTTTGTTGGTAATATTAGGCATGAAAGTTAGAAATGTTTTGCGTGTTCGGTGATTTTCTGCTATCAAAAAAATCAAAGAATTTGCATCGACTTGCGGTCAATAAGGAGTATTATTTTGAAGTTATGCGTCGCTTGCGAGAAGCAATACAAAGAAAACATCCGGTATTGTGGAAAAACGATTCAAGGCTTTTGCATCACGATAATGCACTTGTTTACACGTCACTGGTTTATTGGCCAAAACAATACCGTAATCATACCTCAGCCGCCGTATTCACCAGATTTGCCCCCTGCGACTTTTTCCTGTTACCAAAATTGAAGAGACCCATGAAAATATGGCGTTCTGCGACGATTGAGAAAATTTATCTCCTCAGTTGTCGCAGCTGAGCTGGCATGAGCTCTCTCCGAATCGTTGAGGGAGCTCAAGGACATATCAAAAGTGCATATTAGAACTACTTCGAGGATTGATGAAAACGCTGGCACAGGTGTATTATATCTACGGTGGATTACTTTGAAAGGGACAAAATGGAAATTGATGAATACATGAATATTGTTTGAGAAAATGAAATTTCACCTTATTTTTCGAAGAGACCTCGTATGGACATAACTTTTCAGCTTGCCCTTTACTATATAGACTTCAGATTGTGGAAGGTTATAAACCCAAAAATATCGAGCCCTCCACAAAAAAATGTCGTTTGAAGAGTATTCGTTGCATTTTTACAAAATGAAGAAGCGTTATAGTGAACCAAATCACATATAGATAGAACAATATTTGTAGCCAAAATTTATGAATACGACAAATTTCTGACTTATTGGACTCTCAAAAAGGTTTTTATTACTCAGTAACTTTTCGGGATGACAGTAGATTCTTTACCGATGTAGCAGTAAAAAACTCCACAAAAGAAGTCAAGAATATGGACAATATAATGTAATTTACAGCGGGACAACGATCCCAAATCAGATTTATTCGAAAGTGGTTGACAACTAACACCGTTAATAAAGGTTGAATTTGTTGATAATTATATGACTTAACATAATAGTTCAAGATAATATAGCTTAAGGCACACTTAACTTCTTTTTTATTTTTGCAGTTTACATTTTTTTCAAAAATATTTTCTCCAATTTTCCTCCTGTTTTATTCATACAGTCATACAGTTCACAGAATACAATTTCGGGATGAAAGTGTTGAATATATGAAATATACATATAAATGAAGTTATTTGGTAGGTGACTGCTACTCAATTTGTAATTAGAGAATTATATGGAAAGGAAGAAAAATCGACTGATATCATGTAGATCATCCACAGATATCTTTCAAATATTTAGTTTCAACGCTGTGAGTACTTCGATATGGTAGTGTTTCATGTCAATAACTTGTTACAGAATGACAAAGAGTGTAAGTTTGTAAATAAATTGATATTCTATCGATTTCTTATTGAACAGGCAGTTTGAGACATCGAATTACACATTACATTATTATAGATATATTAACATTCTTATTGCTATGCTCAATAAGATTTCTCAATTTCTCCTATTAAAAACTAGGCTTAGAGAGGGGAAGAAATATACTTTACTCTCTAAAGAGCCTCTATTCCTTTCGACAAACGTTCCTTATGTTAACTAGATTACAAAACAGACGCATAATAAAACATACGTCAAAAATGATAAACGAAGATGCATCAAATACCATACCAGATTAGACCAGGGTAATTGCATTAACCCAAAATGAGTTTACCATTAAAACAAAATCCGATTTCATATGTTTCATCAAAAAGGCATCAATCCCATAGGCCTCTTACTACTTATTTAAAAAATTTCCAGTGGTAGATTGTTATATATTTCAAGAACAATTGTATGTAATAGACTTCAACAAGATTTACGATTAAAGTTGAAGTTTCGTTTGTTTGGTTTCAAAGCTGCTCTGATCAGACAGTTTCCAATAAGATTAAAGATACCACTTTCAGAATGCTTGATAAATAATGCTCGATATGAATATCGATTCATTCATTAATGTTCAAATTCATTCTCAACTGCTGCTCTGTTCAACATTTCCTATGTAATTTTTTTTCAAAAATGTTATTATATTGATCGGTTGTAAGAAATACTTTGCTGACAAACTATTTGCCGATGTTGTTGATGTAATAAGCCTGTCTTACGTGAAACAGAACTGCGTTTAATGATCATAGATCCTTATACCTCGCTCGCCGTATATTATTTTGCCGATACCAATAACTTTTTTTATTCTATAAAGTAAGTAATTTGCACCCGAAACAGAATGACATTTCATGATCTTCTCTGTATTCCGTTCAAATTATTCCGCAGGGGATTTTCAATTATTCCCCGTTATTAAAATTTCATAACTTCAATCCGAGGAATATAATCCGTTGGCATTCCACTGAAAGATACAGATTATCCCGTCAGAATTCCAAAACAAATAAGCCTCTCCCAAGGAACGAGATTACAAGAGAGTTATAGTTCACTCTCTGGGTGCATATAAACGTGTCGGGAATGATGAGGGTACTCAGAAAGGGAGTAAAAACGCACTTTGACATCATACATTTGTGTTTTAAAATACAAAACGGGGTTGACGTCGCTTCCATTACTTTGATAACGAAAAAGAAGTAGATTATACCAATATTTGAATGTATGAATGTAACAACACTTGAAAATTCAACCGCGTGTAACTTCATATTTTTTTATCCTACCTTCATTTTGGAGGGTATCGACTGTAACTATATTTCACTAATTCCCTCTATCAATTACATATTAATGATGATATATTCTTTGAAAGACATTTTCTGTGAAAAAAAAACTTTGCTGTTTTAATGAAATGAGTAATGGCATCACATCGAAAATGATTATGTCCTGAAAAGGGCATTATTAACTGATTATAATGAAGACATACGAAATACCCACGTTATATCACTTTGCTGATCATTAAGTAATTCATCTGACGACAAAGGTGGAATATAAATACCTGAAAGCCATTATCCAAACATAAAAGAGTTTATTATATAAACACCAATTCATCTAGTTGAAATGACGTTACGTCTCACCAAATTATTTTCATTTGCTTTCATCCAAAAGCGACTGAAACAAGGTGTATTTTCTTAGGCTCTCAGAGACCACCGAATGAAAACAAGGGAAACATGATGAACAGGCTAATAAATTTCGTTGTCTCAGTCAAGAAAAGTTAATGAGGGGTTTATATCTGCAAAGGAATTAACGTTTCTCTGACTTCTTGTTTTTTTTTCTATAATCTCGAAGCGACAATCTCATGTGGAGACGACAGGATACATGTATTACTTTCAGCAATTATTTTCTTCGCCGAATTACCTTGGGTTGATGTTGACGAAAGTGATATCCATTAGGAAGTACCAAAAATATCATCTAGACTATCTAGACAATCAAGAGTGGATTCAAATGTGGTTTATACGGAGTGTCCCAATAAAAACAGTCACTCCGAAAAGTTATAGTATAAAGTGCATCTCCCTCGCTACCCTTTAAAGCAACCCTATTTTTTGCGCAAATGGGAGCAACACTCAACTGCTAGCAACAAGTTCTAATTACATCCAAAATTACAGCATGTGATCTTTGAATAAACTGATTTATTTTCTGAAAATAATTGTTGGACGGGACTGTAGCCGACACTTAATAATAATTATATCGAAATTCATCTATACCGTTCGTTCACTGTGAGATTTTCACTAAGAAAGATTAACGATATCGCGACACGTATTTTGTTATACAATAGATTTCTCAGGCAGAAATGATAAAATACTTTCAAAACATCAACTATTGGTGTGTTCCATATCAAATAATTGATTCTTAGCTAGATATAACTATCTGGAAAGACCTAATATAATTCCTAATCTACTTGTGAAAACAGATTAATAAATTAATGATAATAACACAGTAATTCGTCCCAGTTTGTTTACCCGGTAAAAATTAGTTCTTCTCTCCTACAATCATAATAGTGTAATGATCATGAGTTTGAGAATAAATCTGATATTTTTAGGTAGTTAAATCGAACCTTGATTTGATTATCTGATTAGAACTTCGGTAGTAGTTAATGTTTTTAGAGTTTAAAATCATTTTAAATTGAAAGTTATATATCGTTTCTGCTTGAGGAACCTGTTGTATAACGAATCACGTGTCGCGTGTTTGTAAACCATCCATAGTGAAAATCCCACAGTGAAGTGTATTATGTAGTGAGTTTTAAAAATAATGATTTGGGGCGATACATATTTATATGCTAGTAAGGATTCAAAGATAATCAAATAATTGATGAGGCTAATTTTGAGGCACAAATGGAGGTTTGTTTTCGGAAAAAATTGGTCTTCAAGTTTATACCGTTTTCTTCGGTACTAACTTGGATGATACTAACTTACTATTTCTTAAAGAGGGGAAAACTGTCTGATCTATTGATGATGTACAAATCTGTTTAAAAATCTGTTCAAAATCCGTTTTTCCGTTAACCAGCTGCCGCACCCCTACCAACGGCAACCTTGTTACGCCCTTTCGAAAAAATAACCAAATATGATTTTTGCATAAGCAGAATCCTCAGAAATATTGGAAAATGTTCACAAGTTTCAAAAGGTATGTAAAACCTATGCTTATTATTGAAAAAGTGATATGAAATGTTCAGTGTTGTTAGACCTAACATCTTCTGTGATGGCTGGCTCTATGTTTTTTAGTAAATGCTCAATCTGCCAAGACCAACAACAACATATTTCCATTAGCAGAGGTAACCACAACCAGACTTTAGACATTTAACAGGTGTTAGGTATCTAACAAGAGCTATGAATTTATTTTTATTCATTATTAATTTTTCGAATGTAATGTAATTGCATATCTCTAGTCGTACAATAAATTTTAAATACCTATGAATCCTACTTCTGGCTCAACATGTATTCACTCGAGTGTCCAAATTCATTCATTCCATTTTTATCTTTTTCTGATCGCGGTGCACTCCTTTGACTGGAAGATGAATAACAAAAACATGTATCGGATAATAAATTATAGTATTCCGGTCCGGAAAAGCAAATGATGGGTCTCTATCTCAACAACAAATCGACGCGTCCTTACCTTGCTTCACTTAAACGTTGAAAGCTTTACGTCGAGCAGCTGACTTAAATATGATTTATATCGCGATATGCGTGTTATTTTAAGTCAACTTAAGTGCTTCTTTATAGACTGCAGTTGCATTTTGTGACGAATCGGTGGTCACGTTTCTGCATTTTATTGCTCTTCCTCTTGTATTTGAGTTATGTCATGTTCCTTCGGAAAACGCTGAGAACTATAGATTGCGATTTTATTGACATTGTTAGCAGTGTAAAATGGTTTTTCTAAAGTGAATAGTTTTAGGAGAATGTGGTGTACACGACAGATGGTGAAATATTCAGATTAGCCAGGTTTAAGCTCCTGACGAGTACTTTATACCGCTAGAAATAATTCAGTATCTTTACCAACTGAAAAATGCGGAGGTTGTGGTTGTGAAGACACGCCAGAAGAAGTCATCGTATGGCGAAACACGTGTTGCGTTTTTGTAAAACTGTTTAGTGAAAATCTCACAATAAAGTGTTTTTTCAATACGTTAAATGCGGAGGCATTTGATAATCACCTGCGTTGATAATTTGAAAAAATATGTTGAGCACAATTCAGAGTTTACTTATCTCTTTCCAAAAGACATTCATGAAGGAGGAAGTAGCTGATGAGGATTTACTATCATTCCACCAATTATTCAAAATTGCTTTTATTCTGGGAAGAAGGATGACCCGAGGGCTTCCTATTCTGTGTACTGTCACATTCAAACACGCTATCAATAGTTGTGAATTTAGAGTTTCCTTTAACATTTTTTACAGAGAGAACGACTCAAGAAACGATCGTTGAAAATCATTACGGTTTCGTTGAAGTAACGCATTATACCGTTAGAAAAATTGCTTTGATTTTTTTCTTCGTAGAGTCAAGAATTGATCATATTGAAGATATTTCATATAGCATCTATCACGAAACCGAAACCTAAATGAGAATAGTTTTACTTTTATATGATCGTTGTACTGATATTTTCGTTAAATTGGTGGATGTAGCCGTTACTACGTGGTAGGAGATCATCATGAAAAATGAGAAAACTTCCTATGTTTCCTATATTTTTATATTAACAAATGTTTGTAGAAATATAATTTTAAGTGTGTCTGTATTCAGGTAATAATTATCAATTGCACCGCCGTTCCGTGATAGGTTGAAATAATTACTATATTTAAGGGTTATTTAGTAATCATCAGGAACTTCAAAATGTTCATTTTTTCGGAGAAATTTACATCTATCAATTTCACTCCGAAATATAGTATTCATGCGTCAATTTCATTGCCTCAATTTTTGATAGTCTGAATTTACCCATTCATAAATGAAAGGGGCTGGACATTGCAGAAAAATAAACAGAAGTCATTATTCAAATTCGGGTCTCAGTCTATGATATATACATATGATCTATGTAATGTCCAAATATTCAAGAATTCGAGTAGTTTAACTGATATATGCAGTCAAAGAATGATGTTCTCAACTCTTCTACGGTTTCATTGGGTTCCTATATCAACTATGGACACATAAACAAGTTTATGGATTTTTTAAATATCGTTCCACAAAGTACAGTAAATACATTACTCGTATGAGTTGGTCCACACACTAAACCTTCCAAGTGGAAAACGCTCCTGGATAAAAGATGATCCTTATCACAAGGATAACGCCTGAAGGTGCAAAACTTCAAGAGAATCGTTCCAAGGGTTATATGAGACGTGTAACTATGCCGACTCCGACATTATTACTCCTTTTTGGGGCAATTTAACTCGTGATTTACTTTATGCAGACTTCCTTATAATTATATGCTAAGGATACCATGGTTAACTGAACCAAAAGTAGATTATATTACTGCCGTTCGGGAGTATCTTGGATATTTCAGAAAATTGATGGTCGTTATAATAGGCTTTATTTCATTTTTCTCCGATTCTGATAAATCTTTCATTTGCAAGTTTATCTGAATTTTTTTCATAAGTTGGGTTTATATATCAGTAGATTATCTAAAAGTGATGAATTATATACAGAAGCATTCACTATAGGATTTGTCATTTGAAATTGAATTGTTTCAAATAGGTGTCCAATACCGGAAAAGTATATTTCAAAAAAGGAAAATTATTGAAAAAAATTTGTTTCCTGAAAAAAAAATTAAAGTTTCCTATCGAAAATTTTGGAGATTTTCACTTTCCACAATTAGGAAAAAATGGGAAGAAAGCTTTTTAGATAAATTGATGGATGTAGCTTTCACTTCTCCGAGATTTATACAAAAAATTATCGAAAACTTCTAAAAGAAGTTAATTTCAGATAAAAACTGGAAGAAAAAACCCTCTAAAAATAACTTCTCTCATATTAACATTGAATTCCACGAAGCAAAAAGTAATTTCAAAAAAACTACTTTTATATGAAAATTGAATTATACAAAACTGAATTTTAACTGTTATTTTGTTTGTTTTTTTTTTACTTTAGACTTTATATTCTATCTGACTTGATAGAATTAGAAATGAGACACTATTATGTATTTTTTCCGATGATTCTCTTACTCGAATTCATTCAATATTCAACCGAAAGCTTTATAGATTCATGAAACCAATACCCATTTTCAATTTTAGTCATTGTGAAAATACCCTTGTCACTTTTTTTTCATCACAAAAATAAAGATTATCGCCCTTAACTTTCCACCCCGTACTCGTGATGTATGCGCCCGCTTTATTAGATTATAAATACAAAAGTGGAAACTTAGCTTATGAGAGAAGTCACGTGAAATACACCCCTCGCAAGTTCTTTAACACTTTGGGCGATTTACAACTTATCCCATTACAAACTTAATGATATATGACACCATATATTAGTTGGTGGCAATCGATTTGGTGAAGTTCTGCAACGAACAATGAGTGTTTGTCAAGTTTTTTTCAATGCCAAGACGTAAAAGACTGGTCTGCTGAATACTGGTGAATTTCTTTATCTGCAGGGTATTATACAAGATGAACCAATGAAAAATCTCTCATAGCCATCTATTTTGATATTACTTCCACCTCCTCGGCAGGGTGAAATCCAACCCATAAATTTCAACTAGGGGTAGGTAGGATCAAGTGATGCCTCATTTTGAAAGTTCATTTATTTTGAATGAAACTGGCCGATTCTTGATGACACTCTTTATCAAAACTATACAGTTTTGTAAACTCTTCGAAGTGAATTTTATTGGGTTGTAAATTTTCATTGACTTTTTCCTTCAACGCTTTCCGTAAAAGTAGAGGCGATGACATCTCTCCTTACGAAGACACTACCCATTTTTCCAATGTAAATCAATGTAATTCTATTGAATTCCACGAGATCTATACGTGGAATATGGTGGTTATAGGTTAAAGGTCAGTCGAATTTCAAGAAGCTACAGGGGTACCCAGGATGTTCAACCTGGGACTCCCTATATTCCTAATTTTCATTGATGATGTATCTCATTTGCTGATGACTTAAACATCTATAGCCGTATAAATGATTTGAACGATTGTCATAAATCACAGAATAAATTCCATTTGGCAACTGAATGGCAACTGTATAAAACCGAACGTTATAAAATGTGCCTATGACATCAACAAGAATGGCTTGGAAAGATGCCTAATACTGAAAGATTTGGGAGTTTTATTCGATCCTTACGGAATATTATCGAAGAAACGATTCTTCTCCAAAATTTGTTTTGAATTCATTTTGTATCAGAAGCGAAAACGTTACTTAATTATCTAGGAAACTGTTCCTGGTACTCTCTGTAGTGTATAAGAAATTTGAATGCTCAAGTTCTTATCTTAGCCTTCGTACCATGTCATCTACTGTCGCGTCGGTTTCTCATATGCAAAACTCGTTTCGGATGAATACTTCCATGTATGATGTGATATTGGGATCATTTATTATTTCTCACCTCGCACGGATGCCGCGTCGATGAGATCTACATATAAAACGTTCACACTCGTCAATATCAAGCGAGTATCAAACTGACTCGGCTTCGGATCACGTTTCCCATCAGTCTTAACTATCGTATATTTTTTGGTGTGATCGAAGTTCATCAATGACAACATTTTATAGAAGGTTGGTCATTTCGAATTGAATAAACATGTTTTATTTTCGTTTATGAAAAAGCCTCCGATCTGCTTGTGATTTATCGTGAGCATAGCCCATGTCGATTCAATTATAAGACCTATCGAGGAAATGAAAAATATTGATTATGTGCAAAATTTTCAAGTCTTGCGAAATATTCACCCACATCCATAAACGGGGAGGTTGATATTCCATGCATGGTATTCAAACAACAACACAGAAAGAATCTTACTTTTAAGGATCCAGAGACATATTTTTGTATTACAGCTGCTAGCTAGTCCTTGATGTTTTTTTTACCTGAATGCATTCGAGATTCAAGGAGTATAGTCAACTTTGTCAAATATTATCCAGTTGGTTGCTTCAGTGTGTTTTTCAACGGAGAATGGATACATTATCGATACTTTTGTTCTGTACGTGAAATTTTCTGGACCTGGTTACAGTCGAATATCTGAAAAATGAACGAAAATTCAATTATACTTGCTGAAAATTTTTTATAAAATCATTATATGTTCTTTTTTTTCATAATTGTTTATTGTTATCAAAATAACTTGTTGTGGAAATCAGAAGTCTAGTTGGAATAACATCCCTTCAATAATTCACCGAAAACGTTTGCTAGCTTAACAATCAAATTACCTTTTCCAAATACCAGACGGGGCGATATTTTCCTGCACGTTTATTTAGTACAGGTTGGAGGTTGGGCCGGAACATAACTCTGAAGCGCATTGTCTGTGGCGAGATCACATTAGCAATTAGCGAATGTGCGACTTTATGATCCCATTCGTTGTGTTCCACGTGAAATGCACATACACATGTTGCGGGCTGCTATTTCCGTTAATGTTCTTGTACGTGTACCTTGAATACTGGGAACTGTTCATGACACTCGCCCATTAGACTGGATACGGGTATAGATAAATTCAGATGTATAGGATACTTTTTCACTCTCAATTAATTTGAGTATTGTGAGGGATCATGGGGTTATTTCTCTTTGGAATGTGACACATGGATGTTTATTTATTCATTCAGTAAGCTGATCTATGATGTAGTTACCAGAAATATAAAACATTTTCACTTTGTCGGTGTAGGTTTGGTTCATATCTCTACAGTATCTCAATAGAAAATGATCGTTTATTAGGTAGGACTCCAATTTTGTAGTGAACAACAATGAAATTTCCCAGAGTTGCGAATATCCCAGTTTATGCATTCAAATTTTGTTTAGTGAAAAATTCAAATAAATTTTGTTATCGATATTTTCGCCCCCATAAACATATATTCAAAATTTCGAATATCAAAAAAATTTCATTGCAAAAATGTTACAATATATGCACGCCCCTGCTCTCATCAGACCACCAAAAGAATTAGATTTCACAGTTGGCAGTAATATTTCTCGACTGAGTGCACATTCCAAGGGGACGAAAACTAACAGATAAATCTGAGATCCCCAAAACGAGTGCGTCTTTTTATTTCACGGATTTTAAGGAGGTAAATGGGATATGAAATAAGCTGACTGCTAACATCGTGATTCCAATGCTTTTTACGGGTGTCTACAAAGTTGTTTACTCGGAATTTGAATAAATGATGAGATAGGGGTGACGAAACATTTTGAAATATATTTAGTAGTAAGTAGGCAAATACTTCAGCTCGTGATGCTCATTGGAAAGGTACAAACACTGTTATCTTTTGAAAAAATATTATAATTTTCTCATTAATGAAAACCAGAAGCATTGACAACATTAATGAGAAAGAAATATGTAAATCGAAGAATGACGATGGTTACTATGGAGTAAAACGAAAAGGGAGGTATTTAACGTTTCGTGCTACTTTTTTGTCATTTATATGCTCCAATATATAAATGAATAGAATCAGTTTCACGGTTTGTTCGCTTTTTATATGCCTAGTTTTTTTCAACAAATCGGAGACGAAAAACACTCTCTAGCGCTGCATTTTAATCAAAATTCTTCGCAAAACATTCCCGTATCACTAATTAAAGCAAATATTAACATTCTGCGCCGCACCGAAATTCGTTGAAAATTTTATAAAATTTCAAACTTTGTTAACGGAAGAACAACTCGAATGAGCCAAACAGGCATTGTTTAATTAAAAACTAGGAATGCTCGCAATGTCCGCCGGTGTTCCTTGTCGGTAACGAGAGCGTGAAAGAGATGAACGACCAGCCGCGAATATGATGATAAGCAGGTTCAACTGTCATCAACGATGAGCCAATTTTTGCGAAAACAATTTTTGGCTCCCTACTTCCCCATAATTATATAATTAGAAAGTGGAGAACATAGAAAAAAAAGAAAAAAAGCTCAAAGCTCTCATCCAAAACAATAGCGAAAAGCTATTCTTTCGCATCACAATGAAACCTTAGTCTACCGAAGTCGCGTAATGGATATAGAGGTTCCAGACACCAGGTGCAGGGTCTGCTGTGAGGCTCCTGAGACCCTTGCGCATCTGCTCTCGACATGTCAAGCATATGCGGTCTCAGCCTACAAGGTGTAGTTCGAAAATAATGGATCTAGTTTTCTGACAGACAAACGGTGCAAGTTTGAAGGTCAAATGTCATATTGCCGAGTCGCCTGTTATCCGCCCCTCCCCCCAACATTCTAGCCGATTGGACTCTAGCTCGCTCAGTTGAGCCATAGTCTTTGTTCGTGTCGGATCGTGTATCTGCCATTTGTCGAAAAAATAGTAGGCCTTCAGCAACGTGTCAACATGAAATTTTTGGTGAAACTCAAGACCTATAGGTGACCTCATCGATCCCAATCGCCAAACAAATAGTTTCTTAGCACTCTTCGCGAGCAAATGAGAAGAAAGCGACCAAAGTTGTGGAATAATGAGGCGTAGATGCTTCATCAGGACTCACTGAACAGGACTGTCAAGGCATTTTCGGCCAAACATGGGATTTCTGTGTTGGAACATCCATATTACTCACCAGATCTAGCTCAGTGTGACTTTTTATGTTCCCGAAAGTGAAGGAAGCATTGGGAAGAACCAGGTTTGAGACAGTTCAAGCTGTGAAGATAAAAAGTGTCGAAGACTACGAGTATGACTTAAAAACTGTGGAAAATTCGATTAGAACAGTAAAAGGGTGGTGGGGTGAATTAATTGAAGGAGAGACGGAGAAAGTTGTGAAGAAAAAAAGAATTATACCAAAAATTGGTGAAAACTATTCACACCCAAAATAAATGTTTCAAAAATGATGAAAGAAATAGCAAAGTTTGCCTTCAAAATATTTTTTAAATGCGACAGCAGGTTCATCTAGAAAAGTATTCACGATCACAATATAATGCCCTCTGAAAATATTTTCAACGACACCTCTGTCTCAAATAGTTTATTTCTTCTGGCCAGTTTCAACTTCGCGCTTCTTATTGTTCCCGAACTTCAAAGTGCCCAACTTTAAACAAAAGTAAATATCAAAACACAGGATGTCCTCTCTCGAGTAGAGACAAAACAATAAATAGTGTGACAAAAGAATAACACGTCTCTGTATTGTATCGTCAAAAGACGTCGGCATCGGCATCTTCGGCGTCTTTTTCTGACACGGTTCAGATGTTGCTAGACGCCCGAAGTGGTGGATGTCTCATTCTCTGGATTGACCTTACGGTTCAGACAGGGATTTTAAATGGCAAGCGAAGGAAGACGTTGCTAATTCGCCCTTGAGAATACACCTATGTGATAGGGGTAGGGTCCTGGAAAGGTTATTCGTTTCGTTAGGAAGTATTTATGTCTCTCGACAGAACATTCTACCCAGTAGTCCCCGGTGATGAAATTCTTTGAAGTGAGGAAGTTGACAAATACCTCTGACAATACCTCTGATTAACAGTAACATCCCATATATCATTGGAAAAATAATGAACTACGGTGTTATTATACATTTTTGAAATAAACATAATTATTATTATTTACAGTACCCTTTACATTTCATTAAAAAAAAGTTAATTAGTTGACCCGGTGAACTTCATTCCTCCACACATTCAATAAATGTTGTGTAATTACCTTTTTGATAATGTATTTGTAAAACATTTCAATACTCAGCAGCGTCAAAAATAGATGGATACAGAAAAGAATCAAAATTATATTCTATAGCTATAGCAACTCACTACATGAATGCCTCAGTAGATTTCATCTCGCAATCAATAAAACAATAGCTCAAGAGCCACAACATTAAATACGGCGTTCCTCTTGTACGATTTCTTCTTCATTTGCAGTTGATTGATTTGCAATATTCTGCAGTCTAATTGTATCAGGGCTTCGTTGTGGCGTTCTTTGGTATTCATTTGGTAAGGATAAATATATGGTATTCGCCTAAATAGTTTACCAATCATCTTAAAAAATCAGGCAAATTCTTTTTCCATTAACCAGCTATCGCCCCCTACAGGTAGTATATTTTTTATTTTTTTCATTCAGATTTTTTCCATTCAGTTTTTTTCCATTAGGTATGTAAATATAAAACTGCTCGCCATACTCATAATTTCTATCACATTTTGAATGTACTTTCCAAATCGTAAATATGACTCAGATTATGTTATGTTCGAAAATTGTAATTCATCGCCCTCCGTATTATGAAAACGTTATTATGATGCTGTCCATCATTATCAAAATGAAAATCAGACATTTCTCTTACATATACAGGAAAATGTTCACCTGGTACGATATGTGATTCTGGTTCAAGTATCTTGATATCCTTAAAATGAGTTGAGTTCCCACTTTCTGGGAAATATTCATGAGCCTATTCTCCGATCCGCCACTGCCGGCTCTCCTCACCACCCCCGTTTCCTTCTGAGATTCGGCAGTGCAGCTGCGGTGATTTATGGGCAGCAGGTCGCTGCTGTCTCCGCCGACATTATGCAAAGTTCCGCTGATGTTTCTACCACTGCCGCCCTTTTATCCCTCCGTTGGACGCCTTCTTTGATGCATTGCCAGCACCTCGAGTCCCTCCACGTGCCCCAAAGCGGGACGCGATTCCAAAATGCACGCGTGAGATTACGATTTTGAATATTTTCAGCTACTGTTTATAGTTTTCTGGAAGTATTATCAGCGAGCGCAGGGGAGACAGGCGTGCCTTTTTATCACCTCGCCCTTTATTTTCGGTTTTGGAACATTATCCAGGACGTGAGAGGCGGTGGATAAGGGATATTAGAGGTGCCGACAGAAAGGGGTGAATAGGAAGTTACCCAGCGAACATTGTATTTGCGCTCATATGACGTAAAACGTCTGCAAATGAAACAAATGAATACGTGGACAAACACTCCAAAAAAAGGGGGGGGGCAAACGGCGGACACGTGTTTCTGGCTATTGGCCCCATCAGCGCAGTGCAGCCAAGTGTAGAGATGTGCAACATCTGGTTAGCAAAAATGGAAAACATCACATATACATGGTGTCATCAACATGCGCCAATCGCATATGTGTGGTTTCAGTTAGGTATTCTGACTAACATTGAGATGATTTTATCGGACATGGCACCCAGAAAAAGGCAAACCAGGTGTTTAGGGCTTCTGGACCATCATCAGTATGATGAAGCCAAGTGCAAGGATGCACAAAATTTGGTTGCCAAGAGAAGTACAAATGCACGGAGCCAACAGCAGAAGCCAATCGCATATTTGAGATTTCGGTTGATAGATCTTGTGTTTACAAGATTGCCATGTCCGATAAAATTACCCTCTTGGAGTTATATCAAGACACTCAACATTCTTCATATCTGTATGATTTCCTGGACCAGGATGCCATGTAGATAGCTATATCTGCCTCCGTGCTAATTTTGGTGGTATTCTTATACTTATACTCCAGAACTTATTAAATAAGAGCAGTATTAAAACGCTTCACGGCTGAAAGCCGTCCTAACTTGATAGTTATAATTAGAATCTCCAACGTAAAATTGATAGAATAGAAACTCTTTTTCGACACCAGAACTGGTACCTAGGAAGATTGATAATAAAAACTATTATCCATGATAATAAAACAATTTTCACACTGATTCATTAGAGATGCGTTCCGCTACACAGTCAAACTGGTACATTAAATTATTCTACAATGCATATTTGTAACGGCAGTGACAATACATTGTAGAATAACTTGATGTGCCAGTTCGACTGAGGAAGCTACTGTGTAGCGAAACACGTCTCTAGTTATCATGGTGTTATTAATTTTTCTCAAATAACGGGTCAGTGTAATAATAATAAAATATAGTTCATGTTAATTTGAATAATTTCCACCTTATAATTCAGTCCGGAAAGGAAATAATTAATATGAAATACGAGAAATGGATCCTGTAAATTGTAGTTATGGTGTGTATTTCCAGTTGTATGTAATGTACTTATCGCAAACATAGTAATTGGCATGTTGCAATGTAACAAATATGCAGGCCGTTATCGCACTTTTGCTGCACACGCACAAAAACGAAAGAATACAATTCAAAAACAGAAATTAAATGCGTTTTCTCGATCAAAAACAGAAGATTTATTACCTAGTCTGTTCAGGTTTTTGCTTAATTCGCTGTTTTAGCATGTTACATGCTACTTCCATAAAATATTCTCACTGTCAACGAGGTAACGAATGTGATTCCTGTGATAATTCGTGAGTGCAAAAAGAATCCGCGTGGAAGGAATATGAGAAATCCATCTTTTTTGACGGGGTTAATGGCCGTGAAGTCATTGCTGTGGTTGGATATAAAACACCGATGGTATAAAACTGACATTCTAGTTTCCTTCAAACAATATTTCAGTTCATTTGTTTCATAATTGTTATCATTTGAATGACTGACGGGTTCGTAACAAGTTGTCTGCCACACTTTTGGCTATGCTTGGACTTGTAATTTGAAAGTTAAGACAAACGTCTTTGCTTAGCTCGCTCAAGTATCTCGAAAATAATAATATGATATTCATTATATGGAGATGAATGATTACAGTATATACATGAATAATACTTTAAAGTTGTAGATCTCTACTTTCAATTGAAAGGCGTATGCATATTCCTAGGAGCGATTAGTTTTTGAAAAAAAGTTTCTAGGCTTTCTAATTCTCCATCTGCATACAAAAAATGTGAGAAACTTCAGTAAAAAAAGTAACTTAGTTCAAAATAAACTCTTCACATAGATATTTAGAACATGCATAGAAGTTACTCTCAGATTCAAACTGAAAGACCAGAAAAAGCTACACTTTCCGATAACGATTGTTTTTCATTCAGTAATTTAGAAATGGATTAGGGCCTAAAAAATCTATATCACCCCCTTGCTTTACATATCATCTGATCAAAAAAACACAACCAACAAAAATTAGGAATACCGACAATGTCACCTCTCTTTGCACCTGTATTATTATAAATCGCTGAAGTCATTCAGATCTTTGGGTTTTCTATTTGATTATTTTCTTGAAATCTAAGACGTACAATTCTCGAAGAGTATATAGAAAAGTTTTTTATCATACATAGGAGCTACAAGTCCTGGAAACCATCAATAACAAGAAATCGAAAAACTACATTTTCTTGTCCATAGGCTAATCACATTCCCATTAGGCAAAGAGAGGTCTGTCACCGGAAAAAAGTTCGAAAGAAATTTGAATCCTCAATTTGTCAGAAAGTTGGAAACTCAAAATTTGTACTACTTCCATATAAGCCAGAATACACCATTTGTTTGGTTCGAATGAAAGGAGCTCTCGAATCTATTCACTTCTACACGAAGTAATCTGTGAAGATTACGAAAAAAAGTCCGCTGGTCAAACTAAATGGACTACTAAATGGTAAAACTGGAGTAGGTATAGAGTAAAGTAACTTCGAGTTACTTAAAAATGTTCTAACAAACCGAAACCTGTCGTAACAAATAAAAATCGTAGTAGAAATCAGACAAAAGCTATCTTCATCGTCCTATATTCAATATGAATTTCTACAAAATAAATAGGTCATCAATCGCACAAGTAAAAATGGAATCTATGGCGCAAAATAAAACCAAAACAAAGTATTTTTCCCAATCACCAGAAATGCTATACTCTTTTCGACGCGCGTTTCTCCAACAAAGTTGACTGAATGTTTCACCGTTTCTATTATTCTGTCGTGAAGATTTTTCAATGATTTTTGCTCTTTTCCTATCTAAATCAAATCACTATCTCAATCAAATCACTATAACGTGAAAGTGATATAGCATAATATTCGTAAAAGGTTCACATAATACGATCAATTTCGTTCTAGTTCGAAGAATGGGTTATCAAAACAGAGAAATATCGTGACGATATAATACCCTCAAGAATAAAAATCTAGATTATAGCTTTTCTATGAGGTCGTTGATACCATATAAATGGGCGGTTTATGAAATTCGTATTACGTAATTTGGACACGCGAACAAATACCAACATAAATAAACTGTTTAGAACGTACAATGGGATACCTGGAGATGGTTCTCGGGTAGGGGTGCATTAACACCTCAATTCAGCAGAAAGCAGAATGTATCCATTTATTTGCACTTTATTTTGATTCAAATTAATGAGCTGTCTCGAAAGCCCTACGCTTGCTGAGAGGATTCTCATATACTAATGGCGATAGCACTGGAGGCAGTAGAGAAATATACAAATTATTTTTTCTACTTCCCACTTACGATTTCTTTACTCTGTATAGGAATAGCTGATTGGTAATATTATTTTAATTGAAAAACTGTTGAATTTTTTCGAAAATAACTAAATGGAATTATTATCAAATATACCTGTTACCTATACTGGATAAAGAAAAGTTCGAGCTACGCTACGGAATGTAAGTAGTCATAAACTCGAATCGAAGATTCATTAAAATCTGTTGAAATAAAATAGGTCCAAGCTTATGACACTGCTTTTTTATTTTAGGTACTAATTGTCCATTGGGATACAGGCGGCAATTTTGGAAATTTTTATGAAATAAAAAATGTGTTCGTGTGTTGTTTCTTCAACCAGTCATTTGTAGAATTGTAATTATCCATTTCAGTCACGAGTGAGTTTTTGTTCAATTTTTAATTACAGATAGTAAAAAAATCTCTCCGAACAATTAATAACGTCACTTACAAGATTAATATTGGAAGTTAAATAATCAATTGATAAAAACGTTTTTGAATTGCGTACCAAGTATTGGATCAAGTCCTAGCACCACACCCTTTCCAAAATTCTTTCACTTCACGACCCCTACCCCCTCCTCAAATCTCGGAAAACATTTGACTGATTATTACGGTATGTTAATAACACAGAAACTTCGTTCACCGTGCCAACACATTGATTAACCGCTCGATCTCAACTCAACCCTCAGAAAGGTGGAATTGTTTTGAATAATACATGGTGGATAATGGGTAAAAAGGGAGCTCCACACGCGCTCGAAGAAAGCTGGAGAACGAGTGATCCATCAATTTGCACTTGACACTATCACCACCTGAATCGAAGACACAAAAATCGAAGACGTGAATGATCATCGTGGGTTTGGATTCCAAACGGAAATGTTTTTCGGCATCCGTTTTTTCAAGGGAGTTTTGGTTAAGTCTTTATTGGAATGAAGTTTACTTTAACCTGACGAAAATAAGAAAAGATTATTTATAAGCTGGATTCAACTACCTGTATGTCTGTAAATATTACTGAATTCATTGGGTACTACTGGTCAAAATAGGTTGATAAATTAATGATTATTATATAGTATTCTATGTGGTAATAAGAAATTTAGCTTATGCGAGCTGTTTCAATCAATTTGATCATTCGTAAGATATCAGCAATTTTCTTTTTAGGTTAGGTTTTAGACCTTCTTTCTGGAAATGAATGGTTTTAAATTCACGATTGAACTAATCAATATTTCTTAACAGCACATCCATCCATATGAACACAAAGTAGCAAATTTCAACAATAATGATGCTTATTTGCTTATAAAACCAATAATAAGAGGTTGTTTCAAGATAGACTAGGAGTTGATAGATTGTCGTGTGGATCTTGTTCGATTTTTAACATAGGTCAAAATAGAGAACATTGTAAGCACACATTAAAAAACAGAAACAGTTTCCATAACAGAAAAATGAACCCATCTTATACTAGGTACTCACCTCCTCACAGGGAGACATTAGTTCTAACAGGAATTCTTAATTCTCAGAAGAAAGACTTGAAAGTTAATGTTCTGGAAGAAATGGAATTTTTTAAATATAATATAAAAAATATTATTGAACAAAAATCACTAAGATGACTGTAGAAGAGATTTGACAATTTTGAAAATTTCCTGTCTTGTCTCTCTTGAAGACGAAAACATATGCTTTTTCTCATATTTCAACTTTAAGCCTTTTCCAGACAAACTGTTTCATTTTTTTTACCAAACAACAAAAATAAAGTTATCAACATTTTTTTTTCTGTTTTTTTATGATCCATGAAAATGCGAAAGTCTTTATTGAATTTTTTTTGAATGGTCTAGAAACAAAATTAGATTTACGAGTGGAAAAGTCACCGTCTATTCAATACAAAATCTGATCAAACAAGGAATATCGAACAAAATACGAATTCAAAACTCTTTTATTGGCGAAGCTGCCAACTCTAATTCAACTCTGGCCAATTTTCACTTTCCTTGACTTCTCGTATTCTTGTTGCACAACTACGGGAAACTTTATACCTTCGCTGTCACTACAACTGAAAAGTTCCGTAGAATTGAAAGATTGATGTAGTTCGAACGTTCTCCTGCTTATAATCATACGGGATTTCCTGGCTTCCATCAAGATGGAGAAAACATAAGTGCTTTTGTTTGATATGGACGTTTCGAAAAACAGGTTTGAATACATGTGAACTGTGCAGGATAACCGAAATAATCAGGAATAAGAGCATCTTCATTAGGACAATGAAATATCGTATTTTTGAATCTATTTATTGCAATTTATTCTGCAAAAAATGTAACAGAGAACTTCATACAGGTGCAGAAAGGGCAAACTTGAGTGTACTCTTATGAGTTACTGCATAAATTCAATGTATTTTTTATAAATGAAAATACGTTATATATCGGTAACTTATATTCAAAAATTTTGTCCATAAAAAAACTGAGACATCATGCAGTTGATTATCTTTACGGTTCGGAGACCAGGATGTATCTCCTTGCTCAGAAACAAAAACATTATCTACAACTTCCAAGTCAATTGCGATCCATAGAACGTATCTACTTGGCTACTCGTCTCAAAAATACATGAAAAGTGGCAAATTGCAATAGACTAATATTATGAAAGACCTTATAATACATCAAATTATTTCAAAAGTCAATCAACAACACTTATATATGTCACATTTCAAAACTCCTTTGACATCTGCCTAGGAAGATCAAAAATAAAATCAATCAAAACAGTAAAACTGCAAGTTTTAGTCGATTTTTTCAGAATTGAGGACGGAGGCATATTTTAACCTCTGAAACAATAAGTAATCCAGCTCTATTTTGACATGCAAAATTATTAAGTACGACAAATAGCGCATTTTTGGAACATGATATCGAAATTTCATCGATAAGTTTTTATATTGTAACGGAAAGTTAAAAAATAAAAGATACGTTTCTATTTAGCAATATCATGAAAGCAACCTGCATGATACATCCACGAGTACGTAGCGACACCAGTTCGAGTTTCAAAAAAATGAATATTCATCTCAGAGAGTTTTTTTGTCGAGTGGTATTATTTTCTGAAATATTCCCAGCTGGATTCATCTATATAAGATCAAAATATTAATTATAAAATTAAATTAAAATTTAATTACCTGAAAAACGAGAAATTTCAACAAGAATATTTGGTCCAGAGCACAATCAATAAAAACACAATATTCGAATATATGAACCCAGTGCGTAAATGACTAACGTCGTACTTCTCAACAATAGGGTCTTCCGATATACTTGACGCGGCTAGAAACAATTGAGCCGGACAAATGCAGTAGGCTGTCGCACGAATTAACTGTACTTCGCGTCGCGCCGCGTTTCTTTCCACTTCTATTCAGAATAATATTCCGATTCGAATAAAAAATGTCTTATATCAATAAGTTTCGATTGAGATATTGCCATTTTGAATATCATATTATATAATGTGTTGGGATTTAAGGTGGACTCTGAATTGAAAGACTTTTGTGAGGTTATGTGAATCAGTGCAGTGTGGCAATTCGATTTTCATTTGGGTTTCTTGTACCTGTTCACTGTATTGGTGAGTTTTATTTGATTTACATATTCATTTGAGTTATCTCAGTAGAGTTGGGGGTCTGGAAACTGTCATTATCACAGTATCAAATTAAACCTGTGAATGTCTGTAGAATAATGTTTGCAAAGTTTTAATATTTACTCAATCATATTTGAATATTTGATTCCATTCATTCAAATTGATCAGGATGGTGGCAGTGATTGAAACCGTGGGAATAATATGCCGTGAGGGTCACGTTTGATTCAAGAATAATAACACTTAGATGCTAATTTCATGGCTGTCAGTTTTATCGCTGTTGGGAAGAAACATTTTGTGGCTGTAACTCTGTTTAGGTAGCCTAGCCTTCAATTTTTTCATCATTTCATCGCTTTGAAGAAAACGATATTTGTAAAAATACATTAAATTTATACAAAATTTCCTCTACCTCTTCGAAACCTGCATAAAGTTTGCCTTTACAATTTTTTATCAGATTGTGGAAGCTGAAATTACTCACAAAAATATTTTTGATCATTTTTGAGTCACGTTTGAAATTTTGAATATTCTTAATTCACAGTAGGTATGATCCATTCATGTTGTAGATATAGGTACATCCTTGTAAAATTTCAATTTATTATCAAATCGTCAAGTAATGGGAAATTTACCTAATACGGGGGAGTTCTTCTACATGTGCGTATTCAGAAAAAAAATTATATTTGGGTTTTTCAGCATCGATTTTTACCAAATGTTCATTGCTATCGACCAAAATATGCAGGTTATGTTCAGATACTTATCTAATAGAAAGAAGAGATAATTTTTTCGTCAGCTAAAAATTATATTGGTTTTCTGATCTGTTCTGATTTGTCTCTATCCAGAATAGTAGAATAACTGTTGAAACATTTGAAATATTAGGAGAAAAATGAAGATTAAACAAATAGACGAAGTTCGATTCGTTGTTAGGACAGATGTCATGATGCGCGCAAAAACAATTGAGGTCATAACATTTGTGATTCTGCGAGCATGAATGATTGTTATTCACTTTGGAAGCAAAGTCAGCAATGTACAGCAAGTGTTACTTAAAATGCCGCTAGCGGAAAGATCGAATCTTTCACAATGAAGCTGTAATGCACTTAGATTGCGCAATATTGCGATGAAGAAATCTCACGGAGTACCGTTGCCGCCGTGTTAAGTGGTTGTCAATCTACAGTTTTTGAAGTAAATCTCTTGTTTTTGGCACTTGAGCTACTGTTCTACTGTTTTAGATGTAAATCTAGTGATGACTCCGTTTACATTTTTTAATGATTACTAAATTACTATAAATTGTGGAAATTACCATGTATGCATCTAGTACGTTTATATGAATAATTTTTCTATCGTTTTGTATCAATCAACTGTTTTCATGACACGAAAGTTACTAACTCATAACTCACAATTCAACACAACATATATCAATTCTAAGGCTGCAAAGTGCAAAAAGTTAGTCGAGCCAGCTATTTATCAACATATCTAACACTAATTAGGTACTTTTGATATACTGTTTGGAGATGATCACTTGGTGATCGAAACACGTGCCGAGGTATTAAAAATAACGGTTTGGGGTTGGTATAAAACTCAAGTAAGATTCACTAAGTAGGTAGGTAGGATTCATTTGGTATTGAGTACGCCTGAAAAAGCTATTTGTTGGTGAAATACGTATTGCGGTTTTGTAAATTATTCAGTAAAAATGTCACAAAGTGTTACTTATATCAAATGAAAAATTCAGAATATGAGATGAGATTTCGATAATTTCCATACTCTTCGTATTTTTGTATATTTTTTGGAATAATATCTAACTCACGCTACGATCAAGTCACGTGGATATCAGAAGTTAGTCAGTATTACTGAATTGTAGGAAAATATTGCTCTTACATCTTAAACAAAGTGAAATGTAGTATCTGCTATCGATTGATTTCTTCTGAATGCAGGTGAATAGCGATAACCCGGGAGAATTAAAAATATCATCAGGATTTCCAATTTCACACTTTCTTGCCTCACGACTAGATGCTGCAAAAGGGATTTCCTTCGACGTACTCCCCCTCCCCTCTTCGTCGACGTGCAGGTCGTGACGTCCATACGTAATCCTTTACTGGGTCGGTGTTTGTGGAGGATCCTGTCAAAATATTACATTTTCTCAACTTCCTAATGTGTTATTGCTTGTGCTTTTCCTCGAAAATTTTCTAAAGGATGAAAAGGGGAAATGGGGTTGAAGTTGTTGAAACTCCCCACATATGCAATGAAGGGTTCGCTGAATATGCAAAACCGGATTAAGCTATTGTAGGTTGTGGTCAACCTACTTGATAAGATGGGTAAATAGATAGATAGATGAGTTTTATTGTCTCGATTGAAAACAATTTTGTCGACAAACTCAATAGTGAATTACACGAATAGTGGGTATATATTTAAAAAAAAAGTAGGTAACAGTAATTAAATGGACCAAAAAGTGTCGTAAAAAGTCATGCACACAAAATTTTATTTAAAAACCTCGATTGGAAAGACTGAAATTCAAGTGGGAAATATTTCTCATATTAAAAATATGTGGAATCTATAATTTCATGAATTGAAAAACAGATTGAAGAAATCGTTTTTAAAGCACGTTACATACACATAGTACCTGTATGGAAACAACATTTTGAAAATCACCAGTATTCCGGAAGCCCTGGAAAAAAATTTAATTTTATTTCTGATAATACATTTTTGTATTCTATTGTATTATTTTACCATCATGTATATAGACATACAGGTCAAAGAGAGTTGTTTTTTTTATTCATGTTATTTCCATAGATGAATATTTTGATGAATTATCAGACGAATCCATCCTTTTATTACGTCATTGCTATTATTGATTGTGAAATATCCTCTGAAATCATCATTTTTTTATTACAGGGCGGCCCAAAAACTGAACCTTTCTGCATCTCCCCATCGAAAAAAGCGGTATAGCTCTGATGATGTAGATAACACAGGATTCTGTGGTGTTATTCAAAGAAATCCTCCTCCAGTACCACCTGCTTTACTGCGAAGAATAGGAGTTAAAGAAGTGACTGGTGTCGGAAAGGTGAGTGGGAAAACATAATTGTACATGCGAATCAATACCCAATAACTAACGTTCATAGGTTATAACAAACTTCAATCACTATTTCTTAGAAGTTCCCACCTACTTGAAAATTCGAAAAAAGTAATATAATGTCGAAATGAAATGAACTATAATATTAGATTCTGTTTCCGTTGGTAGTATACCACATTTAAGCTGATTTACTGATTTGAATGCAATAAAAAATAGGGATCATCAAAATTATCTGCATTTTTGCTCAACCCTTGACAGATTCTCCTTCCTCAATTATTTTGAAATAATATTTACGATTCACATCCCTTTTCAGTCATCCACAAAGCGGTCGGGGTTCATGACAGTTGCCTTGAATAATGTCTTCAACAATTTCAGTACCCTTCAGTATTTTTTATAGTTAAATAAAATCTAGTTACTGATGTGTATCGACAAATAAAAGGAATTATGTATTTCTTGTCCACATGATGAAGTAGCAGATAAAAATAAAAATTTTTTTTCGTGAGATGAACGTACCTGGAGATAAACTCATCTGAAAGTGAATACTATAATTCAATTGGGCTGGTTCGAATCTGTCAGTATACTCCATCATTATACGGCAAGTGGGAAACTTTCGAAGGAAAAAATCTGTAAAAATTCAGTTTTACTCCAAACATTCGTTATTCAATTGAAACACATAACAAAAAAGCTAGTTTCTGCGTAAAAACTAAAGTTGACGTGTTTCACGTATCTTACAGTCCCAATATCAAACGACTTATTCAGGGTTTCAACTGCAATGCACTATATAAAAGTCCTCAATTTTAATGAGCACTACCCCCGAACAAAATTCCTTGCGACATATGAAAGCAGAGCAATCCAATATATCATCCCATATTTTTCGAAAACTTCATCACATGAAGTAAAGTAAATGATTCGACATAATCTCGGTAGCACGGGTCACAGTGAAAGCATGTTGGAAAATGACCTGGGATTAAATGGAATTTCATTTAGAGGATCGAGTAATATACTACAGGTATATAGAATGGCATGTTCCAGATGTGGTTGCCGATTGCTTCACGTTGGATGATTGAAACGGAACATCAGCTATGTTCAAACTTCCCTACTGACTTTCTTGATAGCAATTTCAATATGACACATAAATATATTGATTATTACGATTTTTTATGGGTTTTAGATATTGTAATTAATAAGAATTGAAGATAAATGCCACATGAATATTTGATGAAGATCATAAATTTATAAAAGCTATTATTGCGTTTTAATTTATGGAGATGTAAATATTTCGAAGAATCTATCCAGAAAATCTATATCTCTGTTTAAAATCTGTTTTTTCGTTAATCGGCTGTCGCCCAGTACAAGTGACAACTCTCAGAAGTTGAGAAGCTTGTGCGAGCTAAGGACTAACGACGTCTTATCTTTTTAAGTGTGATTCCTAATACGTGTTGGACGATAGCAAGTGAAAATCGATCGTCCGGCCTTGCGGCTCGAACCACCTTTTCACACAATGGTCGATTGAGAGGGTGTAGCACAATCCACCAGGCTATCGTCCGCTATTTCCTTTCAACTCCACTAGACTTTTTAAATATTTCAAACGCACAGGATCATCAGTAAACAGTTGACAAGTTTGTTCGATGACAACTGTGAAAATTTCGATATCAATGTTCATCAATGAAGTATAACTATCTGAAGAGATTTTCAAACTTTGAAATGAACATCATTTTTGAACAATCTAAATGCTCAACATTTTTAAAAAAAACCAATTTTTGAAGACAACTCTATAGTTGCAACCGATGAAATGGAGAGTGATAAATTTTTGACACTTGAAATAAAAAAGACAGCAAAATCGAGTATTTAGGTGCTACATAATATTCATCATAGAACCTTTGAAAAGAGACATGAATCCATGTTCTCTTTTTGATGAATTTTATATTCACTCATTTTGTTACATTTCAAGAATGAAATAAGCGTAGCTGAGAAAAACTCTCTTCTCCTTTTAATTATATAAGAATGCATTTCCCACAAAAATAAATTCATTAGAAGCCATTTCTTGAGTTATGAATAAACGTTCACTCTCAAAGGAACATTCCAATGCTGCAGACACTATCCAAGAATTTTGCTTTTGTGAGCTCCTCAAAACAAAAGCTGGTGAGTTGCCTGAAACAACTATTGTTCAAGAGAATGAATAATTAATTTTTCATACTTGCTATTCTGCACCTTCATGAGAAAGACTCCTTTCACTATGTTGATAAAAATGATTTGAATTTCTTTCAATTCTTTCGAATGAAATATTCTTTATGACGAATTCGTCGACCGTTCTTTGTTAGTCTCATTGGTGAAAAATTTTTAAAAAAGCGTGTGCGTCTCAGGACGCCCGACAGAAGTGATAACTTGAGCTAATCTAAGTAGAACTATCATTTCTAAGCCACGCTTCACATACTTAAAGAATATTACGTGCTTTCTGGTTAGATTTTTATAATACAGGAACTGCAATACTCCTCTCGACTCGTTTCACCAACCAAGCTGTCGTCTTCAGAAGTTGAAGTAAACTGTTTATAAATGATACTGGTATTTCCAATATTTCATAATTTTTTTTCATAGCCCATTTTTTCAACAATGAAAGTCCGAATATCAAACATTCACTATTGATTTGATGGCTTGCTTCTGGAAAAATCACTTCAGGGAGCATATTCCTGATGCCTTCGCAGTTTCATCCACATCTCAACTTTGACTCGCATTACTGCCATGTCGCCGGTATGAAGAGGCTAATCTTTTATTTGTCTTTGAAAGTTTCTCTACCAGTTCATTAGGACATTGTTTGTAGTGGCCGTCCCGGACCATTGCCCCATTTCATGCGAGGTCGCATCTACTATGAGGGCCAGTCTCTCTGTAGCTCATATCACTAGAACACAGAGCCGGCTTCAAGATTCATAGGTTTGAAATTATTCTTGTAATAATTGGTTACTTTCTTGGCAATTGACTAGATTATATACATGTAAATTTTTAGCATGTATAAGAAACATAGGGAATACTGGGAAAACATACCAGGGAAACCTTTATGAAGGAGTCGACCTAGAAGGGAACTTCCTCAACAGAGCAGGGATCGACTCAGAACAATTACAGGGCTACTCACTGAACACTGTCCATTGAGAGGGAATCTGAAGAAAATAGGACTGTACACCGTGCATTTCAGCTGCAGGCAGCGCAACAAAAAGACAGAGACATCCCGTCATATTTTATGAGAATGTGAGGCTTTGATTCACAGGTGACAATTTATGGATAACCCAAATTATGTCCAGAAGAATTTGACATACATCCAACAATGGACCTGTACAAAATAGTACAGGGCAGGCAGGGCATATTGCTGGGATAAGTGTTAGAAAGTAGATACTTGAGAGATGAATGTAAAAATACATTAAAAAATCAAACATTTACAGTTCAACATCAATAGAACGCAATGGTGAGTCCATTGGTGAGACCAACAATTCTAGTAGTCGTGAATGATTACAAAGTTGAAAGGTAAAATTCGATCCAGTGTAGAAACTTCGATAGAAATGAGCTCAGCCTAGCAAGTCAAACTGACAAAGGTATTAGGTTATTAGCATATTTAATATATTAGACTTACGATACTTACGAGATAAATGTAGGATGCAATGCGACAAAGTTTAGAAATCGAAAGTGGTATAAGTTGGTTTTCAAATAATTGTTACAATTAATTAGTTAATTTGTGTGGAATAATGATTTCAGCAAAGACGTAGATTCAACATCGAAAAAAAAAAGAAGAAACGCTCAGTGAACTGACAAGTAATCTTCGAATACCTTCACCAAAAATACTGATATTTTCCAGGGATCCACATTGTCTCCAAATGTTTTTGTTACACATCAACGACCTATTAGAATTTGATTTTTGCTTGATAATATTTTCTGTCTTCAACTGACTCAAAGAAATTTTTTTCGCTTCATAATATATTATATATTCTGAAGATCTGGTTTCTATTCATAAATATTTCAGTTGTCAGTGAATACCTTTCTTTAAAATTTATCTGCATTTCACCCAAGCTTTATCAAAAGAAAATGGTTCTAAAGTGATACAAAGGTGTATCACAAAAATAGTTGAGTGTTTCGACTATATTGACCATGTGGGTTATCAGATTATTCCAGGTTTTCTGATCACGATCGTTTAAAATACTCCATTCTAGGGTTGTTGCCTCCATTTGATATATTTTACTTCACTGATACTGTTTTATGGATCTGATATGTTGTTAACTATGACATTTTCCATCATTTGGAAAATTTAAAAATATGTTATCGATAATATTGAGGCTATTTTGAGTTATTCCTATCGGAAAAATCATGGTATACTTTAGATTGGAACACTGTAGCATAGAATACAAAGATCAATGAAATCTCTATATGAGTGGTATCTACCCACTTTGGAATCACCGGAAAGAGTAAATCTACACTAGTTGATATGTTTCCGGAAATTAACTGGAATCGCCTATAGTAATTCGTGAAAGGTTTTTGTTTTTCAATTTTGAAGCTTAAAGCACGCAGTTCAATCCCTTTTTCTATTCAAAATTCAGTAAAAGTAACTACTTTCACATTTCTACCATCTTTTGCATAAATGGCTAGGTAGACCTGCTATATGATATGCATGAATTGAAACCTTCAATAATCAAAAATTTTATATAAAAATACCTTTTTCAATACCTTGTTGAAAAATAAAAATATTGAAATTTCAAAACTGAGATATCTGTATATATTTTTTTTGTTAACCAGTAAAATATTCGGATCAAATAAACATTTCAGTTCTGGTTTCCCTCGAAGTTGTGCCCAATTGACCATTCAGTTGTATTGGAGAAGATACTAGAATCAAGTATTAGCTTCTTTTTTTTTGAAATTTTTGTTTGACTACGCAGATCATTTTTCATTTGCATTCCATATAGATTTAATCTTTGTACACTTCGGCGAATTCATATCTAAAATACCTCTGATATCATTTTTTCAAAGAACTCCATCTAATTTGAATTCCATAACACCGTCTATGCTGATCCATCACCATATTCCAGTAAACGTGAATAGAGATGTAATTTATGTTTTCCCTGAAAAAATGTATGACAAAGCAAAAGAATTCCTAATGTTACCCACATCACGCTGTTCTGTCGAACTCTATGCTGGAAAGGAGAACGAAAATAACAGGTCTGTATTGAATAGGAACGTAGCCTTGTCCATAAGGATGAAAGATGTCGAAGATTCAAATATATCTGTGGAAAAACAGGCTCTTCAGTTGGGTTTTGACAATATTTTGGGAATAACTTCTTACTAATCTATGTATACCCATACCATCGATTATTTATTTAAAATATTTCCCAACAAAATTCGAATACGGAAAGAATTATACAGTTCACACATAAAAAATTTCCCGTCATAATATTCACCTGCGTGACTTATATTATTGATTAACATAGTTGATTGTGTTATCATTTAATAGATGGCGCCATTGTTTTTATTTTTTTATTTAAAATATATCTTGTTTGTTCTCATATGTAGCAGGAGTACGACATGGAACCTTTTACATATGATATATTCTATATACAAAAATAAAACTAAATTCTGCGAGTATATGATGGATCAAAATAATAGAAACAACAATTTCTTCGCTTAAATGTAGTATAACTATTTTTCGTAGGTTACAGTCACAATTCTGTGTTTGTTGTTTTCGAGGATCTAATACAAAATGGTATTCCCAAGCCGTAATACTATCGCCATGTTCCAATATCAATCAACAATATTTAAATTCCTAACATCTATCTTGAATATTGAATTACATGGTTGATTGTGCTAATATTTGCTAGATGGCGCCAGTGTTCACTTCACTAGATAAAATATCTTCTGGTAACGTATTCAGAATGTATTCAAAAAATATTTTGATGAGATTTTTCCACTTGAATGTTTACAAAACCGCGACACGTGTTTAGCTATACAGTACTATAAAAAGTATTGTATTATGACGTCCGAAGATACATTGTATAGCGAAACACGTGTCGCGGTTTTGTTAACTTTTAAGTCTCGGTAGTGTAGAAGTTAGCCCATTTGCCTTTCAAGCGGAAGACCGGGGTTCGTTTTCCCGCCGGGCCACCGTGCTGGGTAATCGCACGTTAAAAGGTAAGGCCTCGTTAATCCATTGCTCGCACAAGTTTCGACTTCTGAGGGTTGACGTTCGTCAGCTGGTTAACGGAACGAACAATTTTACAACAAAAATTTTTTTTTAAGTGGGACTCTCACGTAGAAGTGTTTTTGAGGACCGAAATGTTATTCCTAGGCCGTAACACTATCGTCATGTACCCTTATTGAACAACGATATTATAATTCATAATATTTACTTGCTTGACCTATATTTATATTTTTTATTCACATAGTTGATTGATATCATTTGACAGATGGCGCCACAGATCATTTTTCTACGTTGAATATCTTTTTGTTATTTTTTCTAGTATCTATATTGAAAAAGTTCTGAAATATGAAATGATTACAAGAAAGAGCTAATTTTATTTGATTGCTTGTGTTTTGAAATGGGCACAGGTTTTTCTAGAACCTTCAACAAAATGAAAGAGAGAAATAATTTGAACTGTTGGACCTGGTCTAGAAATTCGGCTGTTCTTTTGAAAAATGTTGAAACAATTTCTCGAGACTATCGATTTAAGAACGAACCTTTTTTATTCTTACTCCTGTTCATATATTTCATTCGCCTACATTTTTTTTTCAAAGTGTCGAATCAGTTTATAACTAATAATAATGACCTTGATATAATTCACCCAAACAAAAGTATGTTCACAACTGTCAATTTTGATTTTGAAATATATAAGTATCTAACCCTAAAGATACAAAACAGAAATGCAGCGACAAAATGGTTTAGACTTTCGGGGCTGAGGTTTTCCGTGTCACTGTTTTCCGAGTTTGAAAGCCGTAGATTTTTGGATTTTCTTCCTGACGTTTCGCTGGCGCGAGTGACTAGCTTCTTCAGAGGTTTAACCATTATGGCTTGCTGTCCGATGACAGAGTATTCAATTTGATAGGGATTAATGTTGTATCCGTCTGAATAGCTTTCCAATATTTGTAAGCATTTGTTTCAAAACATTGAAGTGAATGTATTAAGCCAGTATTAAAAAGTATGTTATGAGATATTGCTGACTTTTATGTAGTCTTATAAACAATGTAGTTCATCAGAAGATCGCATGCCCTATTAGGCGCCCAGCTCAGACCGATCCTGGTGCCTTGAGACGAGCCTAGAACGAGAAATAGAAACAGAGAACAATAATTGGACCTAACCGTGCTCCTTGAATACGAATCGGGAAGTGACAGTCGAGCAGATGAGACCAAAGAATTGTTCGGAATGAGATGAGACTGCAGACTTCTTTTTCTATTCTCGCCATTCTCCACGAATTAGAGGTAATTGAATGCCCAATGAATATGCATAAAGTTTGTAATTGGAAAGATGAAACCGCAAAAAACATTCTATTTGTGTGTGTGTGTGTGTGTGTGATTTTCATTCGGCGAAAGTATGTTACGGTAGGAATATAAATCACTAAACCTTTTGTTTTTGAAATCTTTTTTTCCATTGAAATGGAAAGCAACTCGTGTACAGCTTGTCAAATATAGGAAGAGGTTTGAGAATTTCTGATCTCTCTCTCTCTCTCTTTCGCTAGTACCGTACAATCTAGAGAGAGAGAGAGAAAGAGCAGAAATTCTCAAACCTCTTCTTATATTTGACAAGCTGTACTGATTTTATTATGAAAATGCCTACACATATACTGTACCAAAGCCACATTATTTTATTTAACTGTGTTGTGGTATCAAAAGTAATCGACAAAGTATATTTTCATATACTGAACAGGAATTTCTGAAACAAGTGATGTTTTGGTTATAGAGTTTCATTGGGAATTTTTGGAAAACAAAAATTTTCACAGAGTAATGTGAACAATATACGTTTTTCGTTTTCATTAATGAATTATGATCATTTCAGTTAAAAAATTTGGTGAAAACATGATTTTGAATTAAACTGGCCGATACTTGATGACAATCTATATCAAAAATCAACAAACTCGAAGCATTTCTTCGTACAAATTTTTCAGCCCTAATACTTTGGTCTTGATAAGGCTAGAAAGTCAAAATGTTTTCTGACATATTTCTACCAAGAACTATGAAGTTATCATTCAAGGTATCAGCATTTTCGTTATTCTCAAAAATTAGGTATCCGTTTTGCCAGTGCTATTTGCTATTTCGTTCATTAAATTTCACATTTGTTTGGAATCCCCTCCCATGGAATTGATAATCATACCCTCAGAAAAATGATTTGTCAGAATTGTTTTCATTTTTTGTCTTTTGCATATCAATTTTAATATTCCGTTTATCTTTGGTTTGATTTTTGTGTATGCACCAGTTTTATTCTTTCAGATATATTATTCATCAATAAGAATTTACACGATAACGTGTTAACTGAAGAATTCAAAACATCCTGTCACTTTCTTTTTTCTAAGAAAGACTCTCTTGTAGATGATCGGTTCTGAATTTCAAGATGTAATAGTTTCATTTTGCTTTTTATCCGTTCATATGATGTTTGAATAGTTATTGCAGTCGTGTAAAGATCTAACAAACTGGTATGAATGTCAAAATTCTGACTTTCTTGTTCACAAAAAAATAACTCGTTTAGTTATTGTTCTCCCAATCACTCAAGAATGGATACATGCTAATCGTCAACTTTCATTCCTCGAGAGGCTGTATCCTTTTCTTTCATCAGATTATTGTTCAAAATATTAGCTATATTTTACTGCTAGTAAATGTTTGACAGAAGTGATGAGTTTCTCTAAACAGATTAGGCATCAATCGATTAACGGCTGTCTTTTTGGATAATTCATCGCCACACCATTAAAATAAATCGGTTGAAACAATATTAGGAGAGAAAACATGTGTTTACATCAACGAAATGCTTTCGAGAATGAAATTGAATAATTGAAGCCATTATTCACCCACGTCATTATTTTCAAGTATGGTCACATTTGGTACAGGTCGATTTCCTTTCGTAGTCCGTTTCCTGAAAAATGAATTTGTTTTTTCGTGGAAATACCAAAGTATCAATACACATTTTCTCATAAAGGGTAGACCAACGAAAACGTTTTGCGAGTCAGAAATGCCAAGAAACATTTTCGCAAAAACAAGTTTGAATGTGACATATAATTGATTATATGCAAAAACAAATAAAAAAAGAACCCGATGATAATAATGAATCCTCATGATGATGAATGAAGATAAAATGTAAAAAAAAATTAATCAAACTACCTACTTCACGTCGAGTACCCTGTATATGTTCAACCTATTTCTTCAGACCCGCAATGAAACTCCAATCAGCTTGAATTATCATACTCACCACAAACGTAGAAGTTGATTTGTGAGGGGTGAGTGACGAGGCGTAAAAGTCAAAACCTCCCCTCGTAGCTTGAAGCGTCATATTCATTTTTCGGGGCCGGATTCATTTCATTCACCTCAGCCCAAAATTAGCCTGTCATTAAATTGATATGGGTCCAATTAGCTCCAATAAACTTCTTTGTTGCCTAACTTTGAATTGAAATATGGTGTTTAAATTTATGTTGGTTCATTATGAAAGTTATCCAGCATTACTGAAAATAAAGTCCTTTTCGTGGCAAAAATCTTTTATTTGCTGTTTGTTCTGAAATAGTAGTGAACGGTTTATTAACAAAATATAACAAATAATTCATTTCCTCTAAATTTTGTCTTGCAAAATGAAACAGTCTGATATAGGATCATGAATGCACTAAATGGGTCCTAAACTACAAGTTGAATTTATCTACTTGTAGCTCTGTCATAGAAATTGGTTTCATCGAAGCATTTTTGCTGTAATCATTTACATATTTACAACAGAAATCACTTACTGGAATATTTTAATAAAGGCAATCGCATCATATTTCACCATGTGAATGAGTTTGTGTAATAGAAATCAATCTCATACGAATTACAATCTAACCCTGTAACCTCTCAATCGTAATAACAAGAATGAGGAATCAACCCGTATCAAGCAAATCAATAACAAATAAAATACATCAGTACTATTGTAAAGGTAGAGCGAAATTTCAATAAAACATTGTCTCCGGACCATTCGAATCGAGTGATAGAAGAGAGCAAACACACGGTCAGCGCATACACACATGGTCAGTTCGCATTGGTATTGGGTCTATACGAAATCAGAGTTGGGATCTACAAGGTGATTCGTCTACTTATGTACTATAACTTTTTCGTGTACACACATCTAAGTAATCGAAAAATAAAAACAGTATAGTGTTTCATTGGAGAAAAATGATGTTCTGTATTGCAATCGTGGAGAGTTTGTTAACCACGCGAGCTACAAAAAACTTTATTTCTTCGGATAAAAATTTCTATATTTTTTTTTTCAAACGTAAAAAAATTCAAGTCTACTGAAAAATAAACAGAAATATCCTACGTTATTCGTGTCACGTAAAGGCTGCTCGTATTGCCACAACTCTAAACTTGACATTCAATTTGATTCACAATTCAAAGAATATTCCCAGGTGACGTATATGAATCAACCTTCAATAAATTTAAGAGATATTGCGAGCAGAATCGATCATGAAAATAATTACAGGGTAAATGTTTTGAAGAAACATTTTTAGGTTTGTTTGAAAGCCAAGTCTCGACATCTACCGCTGAACCAAATTTTTCATCTGTCATCCACTGTACTTTCACTGTAAGTTAACTAGATCAAACCAGAGCCAAAAACAAAGTATCTGTCATCCATCACCACTCAGCAAGTTACCAGAACTATATTTTTGGAGTTTGTTAAACATATTTCTGTTACTTGACGTCTTTCTAATTAGCAACAGTAATCCTGGCTTAATTTTCCGTTACCGGCACAGTATTTGCTTAGACTGGTAGACGAATTAAAGTGAGTTCAAGAAAAAAATCGTGTTCGATATCCATACCATTAGTGTGATTGATAATTTCCCTTGAATATCTCGGAGACTTATCTGAGGCCAAGACCTGTGACGTGATTTTTTTCTGCCATTTTATTCATAGTGTAAACATGCCTAAAAAGACTGTTATGTAGTGAAACACCTTTTACGGATTTGTAAACTGTTTAGTGAAAATCCCACAATGAAGTGTTATAATAAGTTATCATAGATTGTCATAAAGTATCGGCCATCAAGTACAGAGTCGATATTTGCAACACCTTAGATCGTAAAAATCCTTACTTGCCATCGGGAATCGCCTCGTACACGAGGTCACGAATAGGTTATATGAATCCAGGAGTGGAATATCGTGGACGACAGAGGGGTTGAACATTGGCAATCACAGAGTTGTGCAAGCAACCTCTTCTTCATCCCGGTCTCGTATCCAATCTGTTTATTTCGCTTCATTGAATGTTATGCGCCATTGGTTTGGTTTGCGAGGTAATTTTTTAGTTTTCTTATCATCTGAGAAAAGCTATTTGCGGCAGTCTGCGCCGATCTTAATTTATCGAAGTTTCGGAGTAATGCAATTTGGCAAATACTCCTTACTGGTAATTACTTTGTATCGAAACTTTGTTTCTTCAGATGATTAATTTTAACTGATGTTGGAAATATCCTTAATGAACACGAAATAAATTTGGGCTTCATTGAAATTCACTAATGGAATATGTGATCCTAGAAATATAATTTGAGGGATAAAACTTTTGGGAAGGTATTTTATATAGGATAGATGAGTTTTTTGGAAAAAACTTTTTGGTTTTCTGCAGTGGGAATCTGAAGAAAACAAATCAAATTGAGAACATCAATGAAAAGTCTCCATACAGATGTGTAGATTATGCGTAAACTAAATGGCACAATCCACCTCAAACAACTACTACTCTCAAATATATGAATATTCAATTACACGGAAATCACGTTTCCTCTTCGAGTGTCTACTCCAAATATTCGTAAAAGAATTAAAACAGATAATATTCACAGGAACGATATGGAACTTAAGTATCGATATGAAATTTTACTCACAAGTAGAACTTTCAATTTCATGTGTACTTTTCAGGTGAACTGACTGATCGGAACTTTTTGAATAATTTTGAAAAATCATCCAGATAATCCACCCATAAAATCGACGACTTTATGTTACTTGGAGAGACAATGCTATTCTTGTCACAATGACGGTTCGTTAAAACATTCATATAACTAGGTAATTTAATTCTAGTCATTAACTTACCATTCAATTGAAAAATTAATATTTTTAGGAGAGCTTAGTTTTTGGGAAACGAAACCTTTTGATTTTTCACTTTTTCATTATTATACAAAAAGTAGTAAACTTTCGAAGAAATGAAGAGAAAAATCCAATAAGTCACTGGAAATTATTCACAAAAATTTATAGATCATGCCACTTTGGAAGAACTACTTTCACATGAATATGGATTTACACGGAAGGAAAGAGCCCTTTCCAAACAACTATTTTCCTATGAACATTCGATAACACAGAGATCATTTTGTCTTTTCAGAACTCTGAGAGTGGATGGATAACCTAGATTGAAGTTTCTGCAACATGAAACATAATTTTTCGTTTTCTGAAAGCATCAAAACAGTTTTTTTTTCCTAAAATGATCCTCCATAATTCTCCAAGGAAGTAATAAACTCCTTCTATAGGCTCGGAACATGAGAAAAGTCGGTCTTTATTGAATTTAAACCTTTCCAATAGCCTCTCGAGTTTATAGAGGTCTCAAGAGGAACAGAAGGACCGACCGTCGTTAAATTGGAACTTCGTCTCTTTTCGCGAAATGAAGAATGACAGGAACTGTATAATGAAACTATAATCGATAGGAAGTCAGACTGAATTCCATAAGACGACTTAATGATATTGCTAATTTCCTTTGAAATATTTTATCAAATGGTTACGGAATTTGCTAGCTTCATTGAATATTCAAAATCACTGCAAGGAATTTCTATCATGTTCCGAAATATTAAATTTCTTGAGATTACTTGCTGGAAATTGAAATACATATTATTATTTAAGGAAAAAACAAATGAGTCGTTTGTTGGATGTGAACATTGAAGAATTTGACTTCAGCGGTGTAGTGTGTAATAATAACAAGAACTTTTTAATTTTATTCTCAATGTTTATTTTATTTGAATATTTCCTATCACATTCTCTATGAATTTCTGAATGAAATATTATTTATTTATTTCTGATGAGGACGAAATAATAATAGTGATATGAATTTTATTCTGAATGGAAAATAAAAATAGACAATACTTCATAATACCCTAGACTTTTATTAAAACACTTCTTTTCATAAAATTTCGTCGTTATTAATTTTTTGGTATATATAATACCGTTGTTATTTTTTTGCAAAATTGAAATATGGTAAATCAAATACGAAGAAATAACTCATAACCAACTTTGCCGTATTTGTAGCAACCCACGTCACAGCAGGCCCGGAGTTACATTCGTTAGGAAGGGTAGGACCAATTAATTCAATTATCTCTAAAAAGTGGCGTAGCGCACTGGCATGTTTTGATGGAGGGTCACATTTTCGGTTTTGCCCGTTAGAGCTGGCTTGTTTTTGCCAGCTCATTGACCAACCGGCCAACTTGACAAGGCACTTTATTATTCAATACCGCCCGATCTGTCAGTGCTGGACGTGATGTTTTCAGTTCATTGACAAATATGAGCTTGTAACAAAACTGTTGCAAAAACGCTGGGTAGTCGAGTAGGCGACAGAGGGGTTGCGATTGTCATTAATATTGATGCAATTGAACATTACGTAATAATATTGGTCCAGACTTTGGAGCTGCTGTATTGAAAATATGTTTGAATATGTCCAAAATATGTTTTTCGGTTAACCAGCTGTCACACCCCCACCGACGACAACCCTCAGAAGTCGAAACTTGTGCGAGCTAAGGACTAAAGAGGTCTTACCTTTTAACGTGCAATTCCTAACACGGGATGGACTATAGCAAGTGTATAAATCGTTCAGCCTGGGGCTTGACACACCAATGAGAACGTATATTTCATCTCTAAGAACTGATGTTACGTTCAAAATCCATGAACGTATCATCAAGATGGACGGTTTAATAAATTTTATAGAGTGAAAAATTGAAAAATGAAACTCATTAGAGCGGATTACCAATAGTTAATAATACATTGAAATAGCACATTTAAAGATTCATCTATAAGTTATAATCCGAAACAGAAAAACCAGAAAATTTATTGATAAACGATATAGCTGAAGTTTTTATAGATCTCATAGTTTCCCAATATTTTGAAATTTTCAAACTGATGTTTTTGTTAGCACCAATCACGCGAAAAAATGTAGACCCCTAATTTGAATTCGTATGTACTATTGTTTCGTATGTACTATTGATCCGTTTTGTTGGTTGATTTCGTGTATAATAAAAATATTGTTTCATAGTCGATTTCAATTTTTCAGTTACTTTCTATTACTCTTCTAATAGAATCAAGATCTTTATAATGAATGAGCTCTGACAACCAGGATACAATTCTGTGATAAATGAAGAGTAATGAATGAAAATCTAGAAAAACTACGTGGTGACACTGCAACTTCGGAATATTGATTGCTCGGGGACATAGAAAGAAACTCAACGGAATCTCACGCGACAGACAAAGACCAGGAAAAGCGGACGGCGTTCCTCGTTGATAATCCTGGAACGATACGAACTTTATTAGAACTGCTCAATTTTCTCAAAGAAAACGAAGACGGAGAAGATTGTACCGCATTACATTTAAATATGTTTTTGAATACCTTTCGTATATGTTGCGATCAACTATAGAACACTGAAATGTAAAAAATAATGTTTTTTTAATAACATTGTCGATTCAAGGACACTCCAAAAAAAAACATTTTTAATTTCATTTCCAAAAATCTATACCTATACCTATACTTTGATATAATTTTTTCATAAATAGAGCACTTGGAAATACGAGTAGAATCAACATGAGAATCTCACTTTGAAAAAACTTGTATAAATGTAAGTTAGCGGTAGACAATTCATCTTCCCTTTTATTGAATGTTGAATGTAGAGCAAAGTATGAATTAAAAAACGATGAAAAAAAACTAATGACTTCAAATATTTATATTACTCACAGTTAAAGATAATTTGACTTGAAAAATGAGAAATTAATTTTTTTTCTATGTTTTTTACCACTTTAATTCGTAACTAAAGTTACTGCAATTTCGTCCTTTAAGGAAATTTTCAAACTTTTACATTAAAGTTACATTACATTACCACGTAGACATCCATCAATTTAATAATTTGAATTCTCCAAAAGTGTTACAATTGACATAAAAAATAAAACCTTCTACATAAACTCATGGTACCTAAAAAAATTGAGTCATCTTTTTGAGTACATATTCAAAATAAATGAAGCAAGGCTTTGAGAGAGTTTTGCTCTTGAATAAATCGATAGGTGTTTGAAAATTTTGGTCATAATACAAACATAACCTAATTATGGGTTTCATCTTTACAAAAGATGAAACCCATAATTAGACTACAAACAAGTAGAAGGAATAGAATCATGAAAAAATATCCAATCAGAAAAAAAACCTTGAATTTCAGGTGTTTATCAATAATTCGTAAGGGATTTCTATATGAATTTATCTGGAAAGCTCATTAAAATCAACCTTTATGATGTATTACAAAAGAAATGCAGTACCTACTCCTTCCAAATGAATGAAGTCAGTCTGTTTCAGGTCAATGATAGTACAACAGTTCTACCAACTTACTAATGAATGACCTTTTTTCCAAATACAATCGGATTGATACGCGAATGCGAATGATTGGTATTCCCACATAATAGCTTCCGCATCGAGACCAATTCATTGATTGACATAATTGTTTATCGTAGGCTGCATCTGATGATATATAGTCGAGATATGTGTACCAAAAAGTGGATGGATGTATTAATTGATTGTCAGAGTAGACAAATATATTCCGAGAAAGCTGTTCACCTCTTGACAGCGATTGTATTGGAGCTTTTTGGTGCAATAAAGAAAACTTGACTTGCCAGTTACTCTATTGTGAGATACAATGATCCAAGAAATCCAATGAAGAAATTGTGAATTGTAATAAGTGAACGGTAATCTGTAGTGAAAATACAGAGCCAGTAATTCTTAAATTAGTTATCAATTTTTTTTAAATGGAAACTTAGGGAAGGAAGTCAACTATGTGGATATCTTCCCCCACCAGTGTCACATTCATTTGACAGCCAACATGAGAGCTGAGTTAGTAATAAAAATACTAGCATTATCTTCTACGAGTATATCATAATTTTCATTGGCATGGACATCAACTGCTTAATATGTGAGTTTTTCGATAAAAGTTTTCTACAAAAGGTGGGTACTAATTATTCTTTGAATGATATCTCAGGTCACGTAGTTTACTGTTACTCGTCTGTAAAAGAGTCGAGGGTAAGGAAGAACAAACCAGGCGGAGATGATATAGACGTCAAATATAATGTGATGAATTAGGTATACTGGAGATAGTTCAAACTAATATAAATTGTATTCAGCCCTTAAACTAGAAGACATTCATTGAATTACCTCAGTAATAATATAGAGGTTTGCAACGAAAGAAACCAGAACTACCCCATAATTTTCTCCCTGGGGTTATTTTGAGCACAAACTTATTGTTTTAATATAAATTCTGCTTCCAGTTAGTTTCAGGTTTTCGATTGTTTGAATAATAGAATTTGGCGGAGGTGTTTATATTCAGATAGTGCAACATAATTATCTCGAATGTTTCACCAAATACAAACTTATAATTTCTAATGAATTTCCTTGTGAATTAAACACGAAAAAAAGACATTAACCCTTCTGGCGTATGTTCAAATCAGTGATGTTCCAGGTAAGAACATCACGTTTTTCATCTTCTTCAAAAAGTTGAACATTTATTATTATTACACCTACCCGACCTAAATTTATAAAGTATATATTTTATGAACAAGGCATTTGTCAATAATCGAAGTGAAAATACTTATAAAATTTTTGTTTTGTTGTGGTGGCTGAATAGGTAAATATTTCATGATGAAAATGAAACATCACTATACAGGACATTTTAACGAAAACTTGATTATCCGGAAAAAAGAAAGATTGAATAAGAAATGACGTCACTTCGGTACGTATAGTTGTGTCTGTTACTCAACAAAAGCACAGATATTCTTTGAATATTGAAGGCAATCTCAATAGACACAAATACTCAAATCTTATAATTACTTTAATTTTAGAAAATGATGACAATCTACCAGAAAACGAAAAGTTTAAGGATATCGTTATGTATTTATATTCTGCTTTTTATTTCATCTTCAAGTCCTCCGGAATGAAAAACATATTTGTCTTTCACTTACTTGAGTATACTCAGTATTGCAATCACTATGAAATCACATGGTGAACGCATGTAAATTTAGTATCTTGAATACTCGAATACAGATTCTTATAATACTGAACATAAAACTATCGCTCAGTTTGAAATTTCACCCTATTTCCAGTGTCAGTCGACATCGTTATAACCTTCCAATTGAAAATCCGCAAAATCTTTACTCATTCAAGAGTAATCACCGCGGAAAGACGCCTACGCATTCTGAAAAACTACTCCAACACTCCTGAGAACCGAAAGCTTAATTCCATCCGAAACTCCAGAGCTTTCCAGAAGGAAATCACGTAGGCTACGGTGGTAAAGAAGCGGTCTGAGTTGGCTGAGACCGCATTACACATTCAGAGATGGAAATTGAAACGTGGATTGGTTCGTCTCAATTTGCAAGTCAGATTTTCGGATCAGTGACACCTTTGCGAGAAACAGAAAATATCAAGTTTGTTCTGTGGGAAGAGAAATGCCTTCGCGTTGAGATAAAAATATAATAATTAGTGAGGTTGAATACATAGTATCAATTGACGTTATCCTACATTTGTATGGCGCTATTTGAACTCACGTTCTTCTAAT